>PVHT021183519.1:3015686-3066460 GCA_004024745.2 Catagonus wagneri | reverse complement strand
AATCACACTTCCAGTCTTTCGGAGACCCAAAAAAAGTCCTCAAGGCAAGGGGCCACCCTGTACAGGACCAACTGGCTTCTAGGGTAAGACAGAGACTAAAATAGGCCTGAGGAGAGAAAGGGAGCACTCTGGAAGGAAGGAAAACCAAAGCACCATCTACTTGTCCTTTACTTGGTGAGGCAGGTAACTTTGGTGACCAGGAAATAGCAGGAACTCCGTTAGCAGTGGTGCTTGAGTTCTCTGGAACAGCAGACTTCCTCATCTCTCTGTCCCCTCTCTCCTTTGCTGCCCTATTCCCTGGACAGTTGTCATTCAAGATCCTTCTTAGCTCACCCAGCTTTGGGGCTTTTGAGGGTTACCTTGAGGGGGATTAATGAAGCAGGCTGCTCTCAGATTCACACTCTGGGCCCTCTGGGGGTGCTCCCTCGTGCCCACAGTCCCTCAGACACACCTGGGCTGGTCGGGTCGGTAACTTCTGGACCCCATTCCAGGGCCGCCTCTAGGAATGAGTGGCACCTAGCCAGCCCACATCCTCTGCCAAAAAGCCAGGTAGGCCCTGAGAGAGCAGAGCCTTTTGAGTCCACCTGGTTTGTTCCTCTTCTCTTTCTCTCCCCTAGCTCTACTGGCATGCCCCGCCCCATTTCCATCCCACGAACTAATTCCACACCAAACTGACAGTTTTTAGGACACATCTCTGCCCTGGGCAAGGCAGTGCTCAGGCCTTGATCCATGCAAAGGGCAAAGGTAGGAGCTGGAAATTGTGCACGCTGTTGGGGAGAAAAGGGGACCTGAGGCGGAGGATTTAACTCAGCTCCGTGGCCCCGAGGCCAGGCCCACCAACTGCTCAGGGGAGGAGGCGAGAGGAGGGGGCTAGGAGTCCGCGGGCATCGGTCGGGGCAGGAGGGACCTAAGGCGTCGGCGTGGGGGGCTAGATCCTGAGGAGAGGGGCGGGGAGGCGGGGGTCGGGGGAGCGTGCAGGGCGGAGGTGGGGGGGGGCGCGCTCTTTAAGAGCCACACGGCTGGCAGGAGAAGCGCGCGGCCCGGTGCTGGTAGCGCATTGACCCCGAAGGGGATTTAGCGGGAAGGGAGCGGCCCGGCTCCGGGGGCTTTGTCCCGGGGCGACCAGAGAGGCCGAGGCACAAGAATAAGGAGCGAGTGCGTCTTGAAAGGCCGCTCGGAGGCGGCAGCGCTGCTGCTCTTGACTTCTGAGCAGGGCTTAGAAAGCCTGTCCGGGCTTAAGCCGAACTGCCGGTGCTGGGCCCAGAGCGCCCAGTCCGGGGGCTCCGAGCCCCCGGTCTCGGAGCCGAGGAAGCGTGGGATGAGGGGGGCGCTGGGGTGACAGGGGACCTAGCAAGGCTGCTTTTGGCTCTACAGCCGCCCGACCCTAACGCAGAGCTGTGAGCCTGAAGGGCCGCACCGGACATGGCCAGAGCAAGAAATTTCTTTTTCCAACTTCGGCGTTCGGTTTTGTGTGTCCACCACGCGCAGCTCCGGAGCTGGCTGACCCCAAATGGATTCTCAACAGGTGGCCAAGTAAGTCCATTTAAGAATTCTGGTCATATACTCAGCCCCACCTGGCCCCCTTCCCGTTCCCCTCCTCTCTACCCCCGGACCGCCTGAATTCCTTGAGCTCCTCCTTCGGGCGAGGGCGGGAGGAAGAAGGGGGGAGGGGGGTGAAGGGCGCTCTCTCCCTGGGGGTCCCCGGGCTCCCACCTGCAGTCCAGGACGGCTCCACCCAGTATCCTCGGCCCCACCACCCTTAGGACCGTTTTGGGACCTGATGCCCCCAAGGTGTGTGTGTTGGTGGGGGAGGGCGCCACAGCACCTCAAGAGCGTAACGGCCCAGGAAGGGGACAGGGGGACCCCATGGCCGCGCGGCCTTTGTGTGGGGGTTTGCGGCAGAAACCCAACCATACACCATCTTTTATGAGACCGAGATCCGGCCCGGGGGAGCACGCGCCCGCTGCACAATAGCCTGCAGAAGAGCGTCTCAGCGGCGGGGGCTGGGGAGACGGTGGGGGAAGCGGAGAGGGCGGGGGGACAGAACAGCAAAGGCGAGAAATCCGGAGCGACCGAGTGAAAAGTCGGAAAATGTCTTCAGAGCGCGCGGGAAAGAGAGGCGAGCGCGCCCACGGGCGCTCATCCTCTCCCTCTCACACTCACACACAGAACTCACACCCACTCCACACACAGGTAGCCCACGCACGCGGCCTCGGCAGTGCAGGGTCCCCAGCCCCGGCGCCCAAGCCCAGCCCCGAGGGAGTCGCCCTCCTACCCGCCCCCCCCTCGCCGCTGCTAGGAGCCCCCCCCCCCCCCGGCCACGGTGGCCCCTAGACTAACTGGGGGAGCTGGGAGGGCCCCCAGGGCCGGGACGCAGGGAAACTCTTACCTGCGGAAAGGTAAGGGAAGCCGGGAGCAGGAAGCAGCGGCGGATAAATATTCATTAGGAAGTGTAAGTGTCTCCTTTTTAAACCGCGCGGCGCGCACTCTGGCTCCTATCTCTCCCTCCCTCTGTCCTCTTGTGAGGCTCTCTCCCCCTCTCGCTCAGTCTCCCCTCACCCCCCACCCTTTCCTGCGAAATGCCGGGTGGATCCCTGTCTAGCTAACCTGTAGGGAAGCCTGAGCCTTAGGCAGCGCCTCCACAGCTGTTTGCCTTCGCTCCCGGGGCGCGCGTTCCCCATCCTTCCTCCCTCCTCTCGCCCAGCCCCTTACCCCCTCCTAAATTACTACATCATTAGCTTTATTTTCCAGTGTGTGTGTGTGGCGGGGGGGTGAGGGTGGTAGCGACGCAGCCCGACGCACCTCCCCAAAGCAGGGCAAAAGCCGGCGCTATCTGAAGCTGACCCGACTCCATCCCCATCCCACGTCCCCACCCAGTCTAGTGTTTTTTCCCCCTCGTTTCACCCTCACCTCCATCCTCTACCAGCTCAACTCCATCATCCCCCTCTGCCCGGCCACCGCCGATCCAGATCCACGGCTGGGTGGGCAGTGAGACGCCAGGTCTGCAGGTCCAGCGCGCCGAGGCTGGGACTCCGCTCTTCACTGGGTGTAGGGATAGCTCTTCGAGTTCCCTTTACCCACCCAGGTTTTCATGGTTGACCCTGAGTAGGCACCTGGGCAGCTTGGGCCTTACGGTCAGAATACTGGGGCTTACATCAAGGGCCTCACCTCGCCAGGCCGCAGGGCCCCTGGGCCTTGGCTTTTTGGCTGGGCCTGGGAGGCTGCATGAAGGGTGGGGGAGAGGTGGCTTCACTTTGTGGGAATGTTCAGGAGAGACACACCGACGTACAGACAACGGCCTTTTACGAGCAAACTGACCTGAAGTTAGCCACGAGTACGCATCTTTCTCTCTCACACTCACGAGGAAGCACGTCTCCAGGATTCCAGGACCGGAACGGTCCCCGCACGATCCCTGCGAGAGCAGCTTCGAGTCGCAGGGGTGCTACCCGCGTTCCCATCCCCGCGCGCCGGAAGCCAGCGCTCCCGCGGGCTTCGGAGACTGGAAGACGCGCGGGCCGGCAAGGAGGCTCCGGGCGGAGGGAAACGTCCCAAAGCTTTCGCAGCACGACTCCGACCCACCCTCCTTGGTACCCTTCTTCGCGCTCCAGGTCCCTAGGCCTAAACAAGGGCTCTAAGGGATGGCGTGGCCCCAGGGTGCTTGGGGTTGGCCGGGGAGCACCCTCCGGAAGCCGGCTGAACCCAGCACGCCGCGGCGGGGGCGGGAGGAGGGGCCGAGGGGGCGGGCCCAGGCCAGTTCCCAGTTACAAATACAGCTGCTCCCGGGAGGCCGAGGAGGAGAGTTTCGCTCTCAAACACGTAGATCACTCACCCGAGGCGCCTTGTTTTCCACTCTTGGGTCCTGCAGTTTCCCCAGGATTTCGTGACGCACTGGGCCAGTTGACCTGCGTGGTGGCGGGGTGTGCTTGAGAGCCTCGAGACCTCACCCCCCGCCCCCAACGTTTGGCTTAGCCTGGCCTGGCCAAAATCCACCGGAAGAGAGAGCCCAGAGGCTGTTTCAACCCTTCCGAAGGGAGCAAGGCACAGGATCGTCGGAGGATCGCCTTCCTCCTGGAAAGTTAAGAAGATGGGGAGATGAAGGTGTTAGGCCTAGAAGGCCCGGGGGCAGAAAGCCTTATTAACCTTGCACCCCACCTAAAGCCCTGAGGTTACACTTGCACACTTCCTTCTCTCCATGCAGACTCAGGAGGTCGCACACATCCGACATCAGGCTTAAGCTGAGTCACCTGACTGTACACAGAACCTATATGCAGTTGTACCTGAATGCATGCCGGAGAATTAGAGGAACACTAACGGCAGGATCTGAAGGGAAAAAAGAAGTGTTCACAGAATTACCCTAATGCACGGGCGCACATCGAGTAGCCCAGATGCAGACAAAAGCCGCGATGCCCACAGGAATGACCCCAACCACAGGCAGATGTTCAGGAAGCCACACACAGGGAGAGCCGGAAGGAGGATGCAGGACTTGGGGCCAAGGGCTTCCTGCTAGAGGGATGTTGGCTTCCAAGGGAGAAACTGCTGAGCAGACTGGTTAAAGGTTTCAGGTCAAGTCCTGGAGACAAGAAAGAGCACGGAGTCCATCCAAAGCCGATCCTTTTGCCTTCCACTAAGCTGGGCTTTAGACACTCTGAAGAGGGCAACCCAGGAAAGAATCATTTTGACCCGGATTATTTATTTGTTATTATTGTTGGTTAAGGAGATTGTGTTCTGAAGAAGGATGGGTGGGGAGCATAGATGGATGCCCTCACTCAATGCTGGGAGATTCCTAATTCTTAATAGGAACATTCAGCTCCAACGAGAGTTCAAGAAGCCGAGGGCCCTTATTTTGCCCCTTTCTCTCCTTTCATGCTAAATGTAGTCCTTAAAAAGAAACTTCGCCTAGTTCTACATCCTCCTGTCCTCACTTCCATCCCAATCCCCTTTATATCAAATATGTCCGCAAAAGAACACTCCCAAGCAAACTGAATTATTTTGTTTATTAAACTAATTTTCTTTGTGGGCTATTAGGGCATTCTCACCCCCTCCTACTCAGTTCCAAACAGAACCCACCATCCTGAGAGTTTCAAAGAGGGATTCCTAGAGTGGCTATTCCAAAAGGCCTTAGCAAGTGCACAGGCTTGATTCTGGCTTCAGCTCCTTTTGCCTCCCAGACAGGAGCCACCACGGGGTTTCTGAGTTTCCCCGCAGAAGAGGCAGGCGCCCTGCATGCGATGTTGCCCTTCTTTCCACTTCACCTCCCCCACTCCAGCAGCTCCCTCTCTAAAAGTAGAGGGTGCATTTGGGAAGATTCTTTTAGACAAAAAGAGAGGGAGGGAAGAGGACTTTCTGGGCTAGCAAAGTGGATGACTACCATCCAAGGGACAGAGGAAGATTTCTGTTGTGAAGAAGAGATGAACCACTCCTTAAACAGGACAGGGGGACACTTTGAAGCAGATCCAGTTGCCCAAGAAATGTAGGACATGGAGTGGGAAGTATGAGGAGGGAAGAATTTCTTCCCTTTTGGAGGCTAACATGTGTCCCCTCCCCTCTCCTTCTCCCTCTCCCTCCACTTAATTCCTGGAAATTTTAGCAAGAGATATTCTGGTAGATGTTTGGAACAATAAAGACTGAAAATCACCTGAGAGTCAATCACTGTTCCTTGGAAGGGCAGTTTCTTCCATGACTTTTTCTTCCCCCAGGTCTGTTTTTCCTTATTCCCTAATAAGAGTCCACCTGCTGTCACACCTCTGAGAGGGAGAGAAAGAAGGAAATGAATAAGGAGACCCGTACTCCCAAATCCTAAGTGTAACTTCCATTCCTAGTAGCTGAGACTCTAGGATGCAAGGAAGCAAACTCCTTTCCCTTGGGGCATTTCTTTCTCCCCTCTTTTGATAGCTTATTTAGAGCCTTTCCAATAATAAATAATAATCAGCATTTCAGAGTTGGAGACTTTGGCTCTTATGAATGCTACAAAATACTTCAAACTCTGCTGGTCCGATTTATAAAACTGCGGGCACATGGCTAAGTTCATTGGAACGTTTATCACTCAAGCAGAAAAGCAGCTCGTTTTCTCAGAGCCCCAAATGCCCCGTGTACAATCACTGGAGCGAATTTATTTTTCTCTGTGTTTCCTAAAAGTTCTTGTCACCTCTGCCCGAGCCACCGGACTCAGGGCAGAACTATGGCGGTTTGTGAACCCTGGAGTGGGGTGCACTGTGCGGTTCGAGTTTTTTTGTTGCGAGAATTCTTTTAAATTGTGCGTTCACACTCTCTTTTTGGCTCTAAAGGAGCAGAGTAGACTTGCCCGCGTCTTCCTCACCAGAAACTCGCCGCTCAGATTGGAGCTAACCACTTCCGCTGCCAGGGGCAAAGGGCTGAACTTTGCCTCCCGGTCCAGTGCTGGGGCGGGAAAGTGAAGGGGGGCGGAGGCGGACTCTGCGGGTGGGAGAGGGGCAACCGTTACCTTCGGCGATACACTAAAATATCCGGATACTACTTTAATCCTTTCCATTAACAGTGTCAATGCGCAAGAGAGGCCTTCTCACCTCTTAAAGGCGTCTTTAGCCCCGGAGGGCCCAGGCTTCCAGCCACAGCCCAACAACACTGGGCCGGCGCGCCGAGAGGAGGTGCTCCGACGGCAAAAATCCCATACATTTTTAACTACAGTGATTACTAAATTAATAGCAGGCACTAAGACAGATGTCAAAACGTCTTGAAAATGTTTATCTGTGAATAATTGAGAAGGTGGTGGGACGCATTATCTGATTGTGTAATGAAATATGTATGAGGAACAGCTGTTTGCAACAGTCCCCTCCCGCCGCCTCCTCAGCCGGGGCCCTTCTCTTGGAAGCAGGAGCCTCGGCGAAGTCGGTCGCCCACTTCCATCCATTTGGAAGCCCGCTCGGCCCCTCCGGGGCGGCTGGCAGAGCTGTGCTTCCACTGCTCCCAGGGGTCATCCCGTTTCTTGACGGAGGACATCAGCGTAGTGTCCCCTCTTGGCCTCGCTCTTTGGGATTCGGGGGCAGGGTGAGGCTTGGCCTGCGCGGCCCAAGGAGAGCCCCGGATCGGGCGGCGCCGGAAGCCCGGAGCCCTGGCGTGCGCCCCCAGAGTGGCGAGGCCTACTCCGAAGCGATGGCCCGGGGTCACCGCGGGGTGATGAGGCTCCCGAGGGGGCTTTGTTCCGCGCCGCGGCCACACTGCGCATTTCCTTCCAGCTCCAGCCGGTCCCCACCCCAAGCCTTCGCGCCAGCCTGTTTGTTTTTCCAGCCCCGCGCCCTCCACCCAGGCACGCAAACCGCCCTCGGGCGGCCTCAGCGGCTCGAGGTTTTGGCCCAAGGCAGGCCCGAGTGCCCCTGGGGCCAGCGCGGTGAGCTCCAGGCCCGCAGGATGCGGAGTTCGCGGAGAAGGAGCTCGGGGCCTTTCTGGAGCTCTGGCGCAGGGGTCGGTCGGGCCGGGAAGGTGGCCGAATGGGGTGCCTGGCCTCGGCAGTCGGCCAAGCCCCAAGTCCTGGGTTCCGAAGGGCACAGGTGGCCCACGCCGACGCCCACCCCACCGCGGCCCGGCCCCTGGCCCCCAGCCCCAGCCGGGCAGGGAGTGGCGGCGGTGCGCGACCCACTCGAGGCCTGGAACTTGAAAGCGGTGTCGCATCGCCGCTAGACCCAGTGACTCCCGAGTGGGCGCGCTGTCTCCTTTGCCGCGTCCGGGGCGCCCCGCACAGCGGTAGAAGGGTGTCCCAGGCTCGGTGCTACCCGCGGCTCCCAGACGAACCATAGGCCTGCCCGTGCCCTCCGCCTCCGTGGCCTCCCGGCCCCTCGCCTTCCCAAGCCGGCGGTCCCCGTCCTTCGTCCCCAGTGCCCAGCGTCCGGCCCCATCAG
Organism: Catagonus wagneri; assembly: GCA_004024745.2. Taxonomy (NCBI): domain Eukaryota; kingdom Metazoa; phylum Chordata; class Mammalia; order Artiodactyla; family Tayassuidae; genus Catagonus; species Catagonus wagneri. The sequence continues at coordinate 3,058,589 of PVHT021183519.1, read as the reverse complement.
CCCTTCGGGCGCAGCCGCTCCAGGGCCGATCGTGGAGGAGCGGGGTCCAGCTCACCCGAGGAGCCGGGGCTCCGGGGCAGAGAGCGTCTTCGCGGCTTCCACCTTCTGCCTCACCGTCGAGATGCGCTCGGGCGTTATTTCTCGAGCGTCCCTCCTTTTACCTAATCCCTTATGCTTTTATTCTAATCCCACACATTACAGTTAATCTGTAATGATACCGCTTCAGAGGAACCTGTTGCATGGGACGCACGGTAATTTGTAACCTTGGAAACAGTTTGAAATAAAGATTGTAACAGTGATGTCAACTGTGTTTATTCTCGGCGCGAGGGGTGGGTGGGGGCCCTGGTAGGTCCCGGGCCGGAGAGGACCGAGTCTGGGGGAGACCGAAGCGAGGCGCGTGGGGCAGAGCCGAGCGGGCTGGGGTCCGGGAGGCCGGGGAGCACCAGACCCGCTCCAGATGCTCTCGTCCGGCGCCTGGAGTCTCTCGAGATTTTCCTTTTGGAAAATCGCGGGGTCTTAAACCGCGAGGCATGGAGCGAGGAACGGTTTGCAAAATCGAGGAAAACTTGGTGAACTTGAACCACTGCCTTTTGCAAATTAGCATTCAGCCGGGCCCTGAGTCCCTGGGAGGGACGCTGAAGCGGCTGAGAGCAGAGAAAGGGCGGCTTGCAAGACCCTTTGGCTGCAAGAAGGCAGACCCGCGTCGGTACCGATCGTTCTGCGCTCTGAGCTCCCTCCTCTATTAAACACACTCGCAACTGCAGCAACAACAACCAAAAATTATTCACACAGCGAAAGCAAAATTAAACATAATTGCTTTTATTTATCTATTGCTTTTATATCATTAAAATATTTTTAGTTACATCGTATAAAATAGCATCCACTGATTATTACCTGCCATATCTGTTGATCCGCTCGAGTATTCAGCCCAGAAATATTAACAATTAAGAAAAAAGCAGATCTTATATATTGTATCTGTCAAGATATGTTACAATTTTCATTAACAAAAAAACATTATTCTTGTTGAAGAAGCTATGAAGCATATCTTTCATGAGCACTTTATTAATAATCATAGTTGTCAAAAAGAATTAGATATACATAGATTGGAGATGCAAAGGAAATATTAGATGCACAGAATAAAATATACAGTGGGATTGAGGCACAAGTATTTTTCTTTTTAAAATAAATTTTTACCCAGGTGGAAAAAAAAACCTGAGCTATTATTAAGCTTACTTAAAAGATGGCTTTGTTGGTTTAATTATACTGTAGTTATTTTATAAATATGTTTCAAAGGAAGCTTGCCATATTGCATGTCAATGAGGACTGTAAAGAAAAGCTCACAAAAGCTAATGCATACCAAATACCAAATTTTAGTCATTAGCATTCCTATTTATTACAAACTAAAGAAACCTATTAACAGACAAGAATTTCTATTTAGCTAGCATTACAATGTTTGGCCATTAAAATAAAAAGGGCAAAGTATATACGTATTTTTCCCCTTGGAACTATACGTTCTTTTTGCCTAGAAGCTCTGGAGAGATCGGAAGATGTTTTTCATGGGGGAAACACGGTTCTACAGTGGGAATGGGCCAGAGGGCCCAGAACCACTATTTTTAGTTACTGAGCTTAATGCTATTCATTTGGAAGTAAGAACATTGCAAGGCTGAGGCCGTGCAGCTTGCTGAGGGCTGCGTAGTAACCACAGCCTGTGAGGGGCCCTTTGTCTTTAATTTGTGTCATGAGCATATGCAAATTATTAATTGCTTTTCCTCTGGGGGAGGGAGTGGATAGCAACAGTAATACTGCTTTTGTTTGGATATTAAAATTTCCTTAAGTGCTCCCTAGGCAGGGGACTTCTCCCCATGCGGATTTTCCTAGTTGGAAAGCCCACCACCTCAGTGAATACAAGTGTATTCATTCTAGAAACATGCACATATAGATTTGTGTCACTTTCAAAACTTTTTCCTTTGAGCAAAAGCGGCAATTCTGCTTTCACACCAGAAGTAAATAAATATATAAACATATTTTTTCTGAATGCCGATTTGAGAGGGGGAAAAAACTTTTCAACCAGCCTTACATTTAGAAACTTTAAAGATCTTTTTCTTCTTAAAATCAAGGTAGATTTCCCCCTAACTGGGTAGGAAAAGAAGTAAGTATTATAGGAACTGAAATGAAACATTTGGGATGATAAAGAAGGGTTATTTGAATTAACTTAGGAGAGATTTTTTTTTTTCCAAGTGCCCAACGGGGGGGGGGGGGAAATACAGGAACTTGTTAAATCAAGCGGCTTGAAGCATACATAGGTTCTGGCCTGATGTTGGACCCAGACACAATGGGTTCTGCCTGCTCTGGCGAACTTTTTGCATTGAAAAGATTGAAAAGTTGTAAGAAAGGTGCTTCCCTGAAAGGCCCCTGTGAAAACAACAGGTATCAGGAGGAAGGAAGGGAATTCCTGAATTTCTGATTTAAAAAAGAAAATCTCTCCACCAAAAGACATCGACATTTGCAAGCCCCATGAAGAAAAATCTTGGTTTTCCAATAGTAAAATGCAGTGTTATGTGCCAGTGGGGGGAAGTATTCTCTCTCCTGTGATTACTTGGGCAGAGATAAAGGAGGGCAAGTGTAATGACTGCTACGCTGCAAACTTTTCCTGCGGGGAAATAACGAAAGTCAGTGTATTAAGAAGGAAACTTGGGTGCCTCAACGCTGGCAGTTCTAGAAAAAAAGAAAGTGAAGTGTCTCCGTTTCTAACCCTTTCTATCTGGACAAAGTGTCAGCTCCCAAGTTTCTAAAGCAAATTTAATACAGAGGTGGGGGAAATTGCTTTAAATACCTAAGTGTATCTAAAAGGGTGGTACTTGCTGCAAAGGCCGCATTTATGCATTTATTTGGATAAGTCAGCTATTCTTATTCCACCCTAAATGAGCCAGTCTGATTCTTGCCTCCACTGCTGAGAGCGCTCAAAGTATCTAGACGGCCACCCACTTGCCTCTCCTTCATCTGCCTCTCTCCCCTTCACTGAATGCTGAATACTACCAATAGTCAAGGAGGAGAAGGCTGTTTCCCATATATTTAAACCCATGTGGTTTAAATCTCAATACGGGTAAAAGATAACCCTGCTTAAATCAGCTACGGTTTCAGCTGTCTTAAGTCCCATCCCAAAGAGCGTGTTAGGGCAGACCATCCCAGTGATGGAAAAATAAGTAAGATGGAGATCCTATTCTCATGGGTGTCCTGGCTGGGAGAAATCTTAGAAGACTTCCTGGAAGAGGTGGCGTTTTTGAGCAGAGCCTCGAAGGTTGAGTATCGTTTGAGAGAGTAAGGCGATGACTTATAAGCAAAATTGCTATCCAATTAAGATATCGTGACAGGTCTGACATAGGTATGTATTTAAAAGTGCTTATTTAGGAGTTCCCCGATAGCTCAGCAGGTTAAGGTTTAGGGTGTTGTCACTGCTGTGACATGGGTTCCATCCCTGGCCCTGAACTTCGCACGCCTTGGGCGTGGCCGAAAAGGGCTTAAATAAATCAAAGTATTTAGAAGCCTCATAATATATTCCTCTAAACATTCTTCCGTAGAATGGGCTGCCTGCTACCTTAACCTGGTGCTCTCTTATCTCTTCCCCCATTTAATGTCGTATTTTTCCATAGTTCAGGCGGAGGAAGCTCAGTTTGGGGTTACTGATGATGTTTAGGGTTCACAGAATGATGCCCATTGGTACCAGGCAGTGAGTGAAGGTTCTTATTACTCAGAGGAGACTTCTCCTCGGGCAAAGGTTTCCATATTGAGATTCTGTTTACATTCCTGCAAGAATGAAGGGATTCCTGTCATTCTAAGGGGTTTTGTTTTTTGGTTTTTAACCTTCATCTTATGATACCAGCCTAAGGTTTTGTTTAGAACATCCTGGAATGCAAACTGGAGAAACTGGGCTTTTTAGGCTTTTGTACACAGAGCAGAGAAGAGTCCATTGAAAATGGCCTCTGGATTCGAAACAAGGAAACTGGTTGGCGTCACTAATTTTTGGGTGAATGATGGGGTTCACCCAACTCAGCCTCACTTTTTCTCCCTGAGAGATGGGGTTGACGTTAGCTAGCTTTGTCTATGTGGTGAGCCTTTGTTTTTGTTCTTTAAAGATAAAACAATAGGAAGGCAGATTTTTATATAGCTCTGGCGTCCAGAAGTTCCAAGATTCAGGTGATATTAATCAATTAGGGACAGGGTTTTCTTTATTTTTTTCCTCCCCTGGAAAAGATGCTTATCGTTTGATCTTTAAGATACAAATTTTAAAGTTACAACCACCAGAAAAATAAATGATACTGACAAGTTGGGAAATCGACAAGTTGTCTTTTCTTCCGAACAGGTTTTTATGCTTTAATAGGTCTCTGTACCTGGGACCTTCCATCCACATCAGGACACAGCAGAGATTCGCTCTTCAGAAAGTACCTTCCAGAGCTGATTAAAGCAGGGTCAGGCTGTATATGGCTCCAGCTCGGGCCATATCGTGGCTCCCAGCTCCATTCTCCCTGCCAGGTCGTCTCTCCTTTGCCCTCATCTCCACCTCTGCTCCAGAAATCTGGTTTGTTTCTGCCTCTTTGCATTTCTTTCTTCTAAAGCAGCCACTGTTTCTTCCGAAACTAAGCATGAAAGTCAACAAGTTGAGCGCAATGCAATTTCAATAATAAACAGAGGTCTTTTGAGCTCCCGAGACCCAAGTAAAGGCCCTTCCATGGGAAGCACCTAAATTCAAAAGGAGGAAACACCGAGGATTATAAAGGCTTGGGCAGTGAGTGGAGCTGAAGAGAAGCCAGCCCCCCACCCCCACTCCATGTACGGTCCCTCCTAGTTCATCCGAGGGAAGCCTGCTTTCCCAAGAGCCCATCTTTTCCTGGTTATAAAATGTGCTCAGTGCCCCCGTACGCAGGCTGAACATGGCAGAACAGTGCGAAGAGGGATGTCTGTCCATTAGCACATTCAGGAGCAGAGCTGGGGATGTATGTTCAATAAAGGACTTCTTGTATGAAAGCCCTATACCACAGCCTCTCTCCAGTGAAACTGGACCTCAGTTTGAATGGGCAACCTGTTCGTGTGCAAGTGCGTGCGTGTGTGTGTGTGTGTGTGTGTGTGTGTGTGTGTGTGTTTACAAGGCCAGACACATACAAGCTACTCCTTAAGTCTCTTGGTATCAAGGGGGAAAAAAGTACTGGATGACCTTGTGTGTCCTCCTCCAAGGAGGAGCCCCCAGACATTAGAAAATGAAGAGGGGCTGGAATTTTATTTTAATGAGTCTCACATTTCCCTGGAGAGCTGTGCGGAGAATATGCTCTTCTTGCCCATTTACGGGTCTGCAGCAAAGTGTGGAGTCTCACCAAGCTGAGGAAGACGAGGGCACCATCTTGAGCCAAGCTGATTTCGGAAGAAAACTTGGCCCTGGCTTCTTGGAAATCCCAAGTCACATGGAGGCAAAGTTTTGGCTCAGTCCCCGGGAATAAAACAGAAGCTGAATCCATGACTCAGTTTTTTCACATTAACCAGAGGACACATTGAAAAACCTTTTCTTGAGCGAGAGACGGAAAGCCTGTCTCAAGGGTGGTCTGCTGGGTCTTCCTTTGACATGGCAAGTGAGGCCAGCATCCTCCAGTCCTCAGGTCACATCCTCAGCCACTGCCGGGTCACGCTACAAGGGGGGGGACTAGGAGCAGGGGAGGGGTCTGCAGCATCAGCAAAAGCAGCCAGAGGAGGGGGCAGGAAGAAGCCAGAGAACACGCCTTGGTGCCAGCGAGTCCCTCCACCCACAAAAGGAAGGCACCCACCTGGGACAGAAGGGGTTATTGAGTTCTTCCTTGAGTCACAGAGCCCATGTCCCCAGAAGGTCTCCAAACCTCTGTAGCAATCTCTCGCACACTCCAGGATGGGTGGAAAAGCTTCTTCTATCAAGTTTAACAACTTTCTGGTGTAACTTCTGAGAGGGCTGATTGCTTATTCATGTGGAAGCAAGACGCCCCGTTCATTTTGCCTGTTTTTGCTACTCTTTGTTGGGTTGGGGAGGCTGTTGTGGTAGCTGCAAATGGCTTCTCAAGTGACATTTGCTGACATTCAGGGAAGTACATTTATCAGTATTCGCCAGCTCACCTCCACACACGCAATCCATTTTGTTTTGTTCTTCATAGCAACCTCCTTTCCGACACCCGTGCCCCGAAAATGATAAACGGCAAGTGGCATATTTCTCAAGCTGCACTCAAATGTCACTGTGAAAAACCTTTAATGGACTAAGTGTAGCTCTTCACGTTACAACTTGTCAGGTACTGAGAAATTCTAGAGTTTCTCCTTAATCCACAAGTCTTTGGAACCACACATCTGCAAGCAGAGACTAATTATAAGCTATACCAGTCAGACCTGGGCAAGCAGAAACCGAGGAGAAAACATCTGATATCAGCTAATTCGTTTTTATTGTTATTCCATTTTTGCTACTTGCCTTCCTACTCAGAGAACATGCCAGGTATGAGTAATCTGTTACTCTAATTAAGTGGGTGGGGGACAGCCCCCACCCCACCCCCATGCAAGCTTTTTTTTTTGTCTTTTTGCCTTATCTAGGGCTGCACCCTCGGCATGTGGAGGTTCCCAGGCTAGGGGTCTAACAGGAGCTGTAGCTGCCAGCCTTCGCCAGAGCCACAGCAACGCGGGATCTGAGCCGCGTCTGCAACCTACACCACAGCTCATGGCAACGCCGGATCCTTAACCCACTGAGCAAGGCCAGGGATCGAACCTGCAACCTCATGGTTCTTAGTCGGATTCATTAACCACTGAGCCACGACGGGAACTGCCTCCCCCCATGCAAGCTTTTAATCCAGTTGTACATTCAGCCTTCTCTATAATAGCTTCACTCTTCTCCTCCAAGACTCCGAAGCACCGAGACCTCTCCCCTTGCCCCGCACAAAATCCCTGATTCTGCATCATAAATCCTGCCCCTAAATGTTGGCTGTGATGGGATAGTTCAGCGGCATCCGAGATATCTGGCTAGAAGACTCCTTCCTGCTGTCTCCTGATCCATCCCTTTTCAGACCACCCTTCCAGATGGCTGAGCGGTTCACGCCTTACCACCTAAAAGGCCTGCCCTTTTCCTCCCCTGTCTGCCCATCTGTCCACCACAACCATGCTGCTCTCAGGGGAGGGGCCTGGGGGGGATTTGCTGATTTGCATGTGTTTGAGATGTGTTCCAATGCAAGGCCTCTTATCAATTAATATTGATTTTACAATCAATATTTGGAGGTCAACGGAGTTGGGAAAGGATGTGACCTAAAGCCAAGGGAAAGAATCAGTGCCACTCAAAACTGTGCCAGCAAGTTCATTTTTGGCCAGATAGTAAAGACTGGGATGTGTGTGTTTTACTCCTGGCTCGTTAAGCCCCACCCAAGCACTCATCCTGGTATCTGCTTCTGGAGTCCTTGGTTTGGGCACCTCCCAGGCTCTCCTGGTTTTTTCCCTCCCAACGTCCTTGGCTTTTCTTCTCCCTTAAGTTTGGTTTCTTATCTCTTGGGTGAGCAACTATGCCCTCTGGCTCCTAGACCTCAGGACTGCTCTAACAAGGACAGGTTATTTGTCACACAGAGGCTCAACAATCAGTCTCACAACCTAAAATCTGTAAATGCTGCCATGTCTAAAAAAACTAAACATGTTTCTGAGTTTATTGTGTCTCAGTTTTCCGTTCCTTTTTAAATCTTCTAGTTATGCTGGAACTAGGCTAAGAATTTTGCCATTTCTGACACCTTAGGATAAGGAAGAAAAATCGGTTGTGGCCGGGCATGGCAGGTAACTCAGAGTGTAGACACCGCTAAGTGCCTGCCCAGCAAGGGCGGAGGGCAGAGGGTCCCAGGTAACTGCCCGGGGATGGCACCGATACCCGACTGACTCAGGCCCTGGTACAATTTGACCAATCACTCTTAGCAGGCCAAGACATATCCCAGGAGAGGAGAAGATGTGTCAGTTGTCCCTGTAACTTGAGCAGGGCACACACAGTCAAACCAGAGAGCCAAGGGGGGTGGGGGGTATCAGAATTTTGGAACTCAGTGAAAAACCAAGCATGGGGATGGGGGTGATTTGGGGAGGCAGCGGTTAAATCTTGATGGGCACAGCTCTTTCATGCATTCCTGCAAGCTGTTTTGGATATAGAGGGCCAGAGACAGGAGTGAGCCCCATTCTATTTTCATCGTTAGCTACTGGCTATTCAATGGTTACCTTATTTTTAAAAAGAAGAGAAAAGAAATGCTTCAGTAGTTCGTTCCAAAATCAGTGGAGATTCCATCATCTCATTTGATGATCAACACAAGACCAGGTTGGGTGCAGGGCTAGATGACATGTGTGACCACTGGGTACCCTGGGATAAGTGTGTGTGTGTGTGGGGGGGGCTCTGGAAGGGTGGGGAGTCTGGGTGAGGAGGCGCTTTTCAGAACCCAAGCAATTGTAAGGATGCCTGGCATCCAGGTTTCTCACCTGACAAATAAAACAACCTTCATTTCAATCCATAATTACAGTCTGCACATAATAATTAATACAAAGTTGCTTTTTCAATCTCATACATTCTAGATAGTCTTCCTTTTATTTAGCCCTTTCAGAACACAGGTTAGGAAGAGCTACGTTGAAGTCCCTTTGCTTGGGTACGTTCTTTGTGGGTAAAACTGTGTCCACTATGAATGGAGCCTGCTTGGCTGCCTTTTGTCACCTCCCTTGGTATGAGCTGGGCTAAGGCTGAGGTACACATTCTCCATCCAGGACCTCTTTATTACCCTCCGTTTCAGAGATGGGCTGGCCAGTACCTTCTTTGGCCATCTGCCCACCTCCCGGGCCGTGGTTGTGCCGTTCTCCGTGGCAGAAGCTTTCTCCACCTTTCCCCCTGACCTCACCCTTCTGACTCCTGTCCTTCAAGCTCGCTCAGGCACTGTCTCCTCCAGGAATTCCTTCCTTACACCTCACACCCTGCAACATCCCTCTATCAGCTCCTCATCTTTACTGGGTCATTCGCATCCACATACAGACATCCTCTAGAATCTACTAGTTACTGTTTTGCAACCTCTGTGCCACCAGGTGGTGGGCTCCTTGCGGCCAGGGGCCACATCTTCGCCATGGCTGCCCAGTAGGCTGACCAGCATTTACCGAGCACATCTGCCACACTTCCTGAGCAGAAGGGCACGTAAGGGTGCAAAGTAATTGCTTGGAAATGGCGGGGACAGAGAGGCCAAAGGGAATACATAGACGTGAGTTTAGTCTGAATCTATTTGTCCTAATTCCGGGCCCCTTCTGGCCAGGTCCTTTTCTTCTGAGATTTCCAGAAAGCTTTTCTTCAGTTTTCCCCATACCACCCGTCTTCCACCACTCCCAGAGGCCAAATGCTCCCGATGAGCCACTAGGTGTCACGTCTCATTCAGGTCAAATCGCATCTCATTTTTTTCTTCAGCTGTATCTCTCTGTGGTGGCTCCATCTTCTAGGCTCTTCTTACTCTGACTATCCCTTTGTTTCATATTTTGCTTTCTTTTTTCTGCTCCCTGCCTGACAGCATAACTGTCCCATAGCTGATGTCCCATCAGAATTTTTTTTGTCTTTTTGACTTATGTAGAGCCGCACCCGCAGCATATGGAGGTTCCCAGGCTAGGGATCTAACAGGAGCTGCAGCCGCCGGCCTTCGCCACAGCCACAGCAACGCGGGATCCGAGCTGCGTCTGCAACCTACACCACACAGCTCACGGCAACGCCGGATCCTTAACCCACTGAGCAAGGCCAGGGATTGAACCCGCAACCTCATGGTTCCTAGTTGGATTCGTTAACCACTTAGCCACGACGGGAACTCCGTCCCATCAGAATTTTATTGGACGACCAGACTGTTGCTTACCCCTGTTGCTTATGTAAGAGGCTACGTATTGTCCTTGATTGGAAAAACTATGGAACCAGGCCAGATCCACATATGCCTGTTTTGTGTGTGTCATCACACCCCTTTGTTTTCATATTTTCTATGGCTGCTTTCCTGCTGCAACAGCAAAGCCGAGTGGTTGTGAGAGAGACCATCTGGCCCACAAAGCCTAAAATATTTACTATTGGTCCCTTTACACAAAGAATGTGTTGATACCTGTTCTAGATTATAGAGGAGGTTTATATGTGGATGAGAATGATCTGGTAAAGATGAGGAATTGATGATACTAGAGCTAGGGGCGAAAGGCATCAGAGGGGCCAAATCCTTGAGCTCTTTGCTACAGGTTCCAGAGCCCAAGTGAAGGACTGGTTTATGATCAGAGTGAAGACATTTCATCCGCTGAAACAGGCAGGAAGACAAAGTATAGGTACAGATGCATGCAGGTGGGACAATGGAGGACCTTCCCACCGGTTGCTCCTATCAGCTCTGTCTTGATGGACTGTGAACTTCCAGGTCACAAGCTGGAATCCTGGGAGGAAATGCAGATTTTAAGGACAGAGGAGGAATTGTAGACAGTGGGGGAAATGAGCACGTGAGGACATTTTACTAGGATGCCTGTGCAGTGTTGCCACAAATTTAAATGAAGGCAGTGAGCACAAGGGTATGGTATTCCCCAGCAATATCCACTGGCTCCAGGGCAAGTGGGGGCGGGGGGGGGGTTGGGTTTAATCGGGGTTGGGTTTAATCATGGTTGGGGTTTTGACTGGCAAATATCATGGATGTAGAAAGGGGCAAGGGACTCCAGTGCAATGGGAATGACTGAAGCTAATGGAATCTAAATTGGAGAGAAGGGTGATAAGGAGGCAGAAAGGTGAAGGACAGTGGTAGGTTAAATCAACGGATTGGAGGTCACGATGAGGGCAAAGAGTTTTGGGAGAATATGAGAGCTGGAATGATCAAGAGGCCAAAGAGTGGGGAGCTTGATGTCCAGATTGCAGAGGCAGAGCAGTTCCTGGTGATGTAGGATCTATAGTGTGGCCATGGGAGTGGGAAGCAAAGTCAGGGAAGTCAAAACCCAGAGAGGCCACTGACAGTAGCCCAAATTGGGGCAGGGAACCACGTGGAAGTAAGTGAGTGAGGGCCAGAATCTTCCATGGGGTTGGTGGTAGGGTGATCAGGAGGACAGCGGCAGGGGCTTTTGAGGGACAGCAGAGATTGATCTAGAAGTAGCCATGGGAACAAGACAAACTCCATCTCACCTCCAACTCAGTGGTTTGCGGTTGTGGCTGGGAGATAAAAACAGCTTCTGCCTAAGAGGGCTGCCAAGTAAGGCCTCAGGGAGAATGAGCTTCCATGTAAGAAGAGAAAAACATGAAAAGCTGTTGCACGTCTTGCCCTCAGGAATGATATTTTTCATTTATTTGTCAAAACTTATTTCTTTTCCCACTTCCTTGATCTAGAACGTAAGTGCGTGGAAGCAGGGACCTCTGTCTTCTTCATGACTCTATTCTTAGCATCTGAAACATTGACTTGCTCCTGGTAGGTGCCCAATAATTAATAAAGTTAGCCATTACAACAGAACTCTTTAACTCAAGAACACATAAGGTAAGAATTGGTCCACAGGGATAACTAACTAGGAACCCCTTCAGCCCTCTGCCAGGAAGCCCTAGTGAGGGTTGTAAAAACATAAATCTACAGGGCCCAGTCATAGACTAAACCAGAAGGTCCAGGGGGTGGGTCTGGACTCTGTACGCCAAACTAGCACCCTAGGCAATTCATTTGTAGCCAGCAGGTATGGGTGAGAGGACTGGCATTTGGGAACAAGTGAACCAAGGATCACTCATTTGTTTCCATGAAGAATCATTTGTGGTACCCAGCTCTGTGAAGGTCTCAGAGAAGGTCCTGGTTATAAGTAAGAGAAACCCCATCAAACTAACATCATTAAAATGATGGAAGGACTTTCAGTTAAAGATACGAGAGTATCTCAGGGGGCCAACTAGCAGAAGAGGTGTTGCCTCAGCAAGGTCTGGGACCAGAAGTGGAAGAGGCACCAGGAGAAAGGTGGCCCGTCTCACTCTTGCCTCTGCTTAGTTCTTGCTTCTCTACCAAGTGACGTCTCTGCTTCTTTGTGTACATAGCGGACCAAAGTCCTCTCAGTTCTAGGATTTTTATCTCCTCACTTGGAGTGACTAGCAGATGGTACTCACTTCTCTATTAGCCAGCTCCGAAAAGCCTGGAGGGAGCGTCTGGCCTAATGGATCTGAAGTTGACTCAGAGGACTGATCCCTTACATGGGTGGGGACCTGGTCTCAGAAGGTTGTGCGTTAGACAGTCCATGACAAATTAGGAACTAATAGCTAGCACTGGGGTATGGAATCTTTGGTGAAATCTGTGCAGGTGGAAGTGGCAGCTCTTATTAGTTGCTTCCACCTGTTAGTGAATGAGTTTATCAAGTTCTTGCCTAAGGACAGGTCTCAGGGGAGTTTGGAAATAACTGTGAAGGCACTGAGCACCCAAGGGAGGGTAGGGAGGATGCCGTGAGAGTTGAAAAGGTTGTACCTTCCTCGGAGGCCTCTGTGAGGCTTGCAGACAAGCAGCAGAGGTAAGGGATTTGGGCAGCTGTATATCATGAGAGCTGTCTGAACTTGAGGTTAGAAGCACATAAGCTCCTTGAGTGACTCAGTCCACATGGCCTGGTACTTTGAGTTGCTTAGATAGTTCATGGAAGAATTTAAAAGGATTGAGGACCCAGGCAAGCTCTCTGGAACCCTGTCCCTCACGGCCTTGGGAGATTCCCTTGATTGTCTGTTTGAAAATTTATGGGCACTGTTTGCCTTCCCTTTCTTTTCACTTCCTAGAAGGTCAGCAGGGAGTGGAGGGTACTTCATTCAATCTAGAAGTCAGTACCCTGATCGAAACTTGGAGGATATGCCTCCCTAGTGATGCTAATGCTGCTGGTCCAGGGACCACACACAGATCTGCAATCAGAAGCTTTGAGGACCAGGACTTTTTTCCCTCTTCACAGGGCTCAGTAATTGAATCTGAAGGACTCACCTTCCTAACATCCCCTCAGACACCTCCTTTCCATGAATTAGATCTCAGTGGCATTCTCCCTATTCACTAGCTGAGCTGACATTATCGCTCAGGGAATCAACACCTGAGCAGGGTGCCGGTCAGCCTTACACAACGTCAGCGTCTATGAAAGCAAGCGACACAATTCCTAGTGGGACTGGGGCTGGTTAATCCACTGGCTAGGGATGGATGAGCCAGGTTGTCCCATGACTTAGGAGCAAGACTGTGGGAGTAGGGCTTGTTGTCCTCCTAAGGGGCTAGGCCACAGGATATGTTTCAGGTCGAAACTGCTGCCCCTCTCACAAATCAAGAACCAAGAAGTGGTCCTTCCCTAACTCTCCATCCTTTCTCAGAGCAAGAGAAAACATGATGGAGTAAAACAAAATGAAGAGACTCTGTTTCTAGTTCTAGCTCACTCACTCCATCATTCAGCAGGTACTCAGCATTACCGAGTTCTTAGAGTAAGCACTGGGCTAAGCTTGGGGGCCGTGCCTCCCAGGTGATGCTGATTTCCTGGTCCAAGGACCACACTTTGAGAACCATCAGACTAGATGATCTTTCAGGCCCCTTCTGGCTGTGGCAATCGATGATGTGTGGGTGGTTTCGGGGTCGCTGGAGGGGCCTCAGCAGGAAGAGGTTATGCAAAGGCAGCCTGGAAATGGCAAAGTCCCATAAGTTTCCTGAGCTTAGGGGTAAATGGACCAGAGATAAACCTCAACAGAGCCGCTAAAGCATTTGCCTCATTATTTTTTAAAAAAAATGATTAAAAAGTAATTTCCTAACATGAAAGTTCAATCAGATGCTGGAGAAATTATTTCAACTTTCCAGTGGGGGAAAAAAGGCTCCACTAAAAAGCTACAAGGGTATTGATGTCTATTAAATATTTGCTTTTCTCTCTAGCCCACACTAGACTGAGTAATTTGTATTTGGCAGAAACCAGCTGCAATTACATTAGTCAATCCAAAAGCCCAACTTGCTCATACAAAATGCAAACAAATTAGTTAAAATGGCCTAATTAGTGGACTGTAAAAATACAAACTGAGGCTGGCAGCCTGATGTGTATTAGTCAAGAGCACCATTTCCCTACACGGGGAGCCCGGAGCTGAGGAGACCATGGGGCTCGGCTCCCAGCAGATTGAGGATCTCCTCCTAGGACCTCTGGTAGCCAGCGAGCCAGGCGAACCCCAGGGGTTCTGCCCCAGGAAAGCCCATCTTCTCCTTGCCTGGGGCGCGCCCTCATCTTTGGCCAAGTAGATGCAATAGTAGGAATGTGGGGTTTGGATCCAGATAAGCTGGCATCGCAGCCCCACCAACTCACCAGCTATCGCTTGAGACACTTCGGTCAAGTGCTTCTTTTCCCTGAGCCTCCCGTTTTCCTTTTTAAAATGGAAAGAATGCATCCTATATCGAAAAGTGGCTGTGAGGGTTAGCAGTTAGGGGTATACAAGTCTGCTGCATTGTAGTCGTTCTGTGATTAGTGCAGATGGGGTTTCCTGTGCCCTCACGTACCAGAATGGCTCTAGAGCGCCTGACTCAGGGCATCAGTGCGCACTTTTGTAGAGACTGGATGCATATGAGGTGATGGCCCTCAGAGCCTCGGCCAACATCAGGGACTGTGTTGAGTATTGTGGTGTGACTCAGACAGCTCATCTGTGCTATATTCCAAGGGGCTACAGGCTGCAACTCTGCAGATGCAGGGGTCACAGAATCAGAGAGCCGGCAAGAACCGCACATACCTTTCAGCCTGAAGGTTCAAGCCCTCACTATGCCTCAGGGTCCCTCAGGGAGCTTCCACAAAAGGCTGGAGCCACGACCCCACTCCCAGAGTCTGATCCAAACAGTCTTGGAGGACCCCAGGCGTCAGTGTGTTCTGATGCCTCTCCAGGTGATTCTAAATGAAGTCTAGGTTAAGAGTCATTCCTCTAATCAAACACTTTATTTTGTGTGTGGGGGGAAACAAGCAGATATGCAACGAAAACTTCAAAAACAGACAAATCAGCAAAAACGGTGACAACCTAGAGACTAAGAGAGATGTGAATTATCTAAGGTCACACAGAATTGGATTTTTCCTGAATTGTTGGATCAGACTGTAGGCTCTGACAGGAAGGAATGTTCGCAGGATGCCCACAGAGTACTGAGGCTTTTTACCAGACCCTAAAGGAGGCTAGACTTTGGTGACAATTAACATCTTGTATTCTATACCACCTTCTCGCCCAAGCCTCTTTCTAGTTCAATGGAAACATCAGCCAGCCTAAGACTCGGGAGTTTCAAGGAAGTGCGAAAATTGGTTTCAAGGTCACACAGCCAATCACTGCAGGACGCAAGACTGAGATACTCAAGGGATGGGTGTTAGGCAAATAAAGTCCCTATCAATTTTGGCCACCAGAATTTGTGACTCTTATCAGGGCGGTTCCTATCCACTAGTGGATTCTACCCAAAGGCAGATAGCAGTTACACACTTACACAGAGAGGGCCAGAGATATAAGATTTCCTGAGTGAGTAGAGAGATGTTTAGTCTCCTTACTGTGCAGCCATTACCTCAAAAATAGAATCTAACCCGTCAGGGACTGTGTCTCATTTGCTTTTGTAACCTGCATTTAATGGGTGCTCTTTTGAATTTTCTGCCTCTCTTCTCCCGGGCCTCTGCTTACTCCATCAGAGCTAGACATCTGGACCCAAAGAGGCCAGGATACAGGCAGCATCTAAGGGCTTCTCACCCCCAGGAGAAGGGCAAGGAGGGCTGGTCCTGCTTCTGACCCCATTCTCCAACTCCAAGCTCCCCTTATGTCCATCCTAGCCACCCCAACCCAAATCTCAGATAACGGGAAAATACAGTGTCATTTCTGACTTGTGTGGCCTTCAATAATTTCATCACTACTTATGTTTGGAGCTTTCTAAGGGCTCTGAGATACAATTCACTCTTTGATATGATTATCTCAGATTGTGGCAAGGTGTCAGGCTGAGGCTGGATCCCTTACCTTTGCCTACCTTCTTAAGCTGGCTTTCTAGCTCTTTAGTACTTAGCTTTTACCTCTTCATTTCTAATCTCATTTAAGTTTAAACATTTCCCTCTAGGAACTGCTTTAGCTGCATCCCACAGCAATGGAAAATGTTGTATTGAAATGTTGTATTTTATCTTTCAGTATCTTCTTTTCTTTATTGGCTACCCCATGGCATATGGAGTTCCCAGGCCAGAGATTAGATCGGAGCCATAGTTGCTACCTAGACCACAGCTGGGGCAATGCTGGATCCTTAACCCACTCTTCCAGGCTAGGGTTCAAACCTGAGTCCCAGCGCTCCATAGACTCGGTCAATTCTGTTGTGCTACGATGGGAACTCCAATCTTTCAGTATTTTCACTAATTTTCCTTAGTGAAGGTCTCTTAGCAGAAAAATCAATTTGTTTGAAAATGCTTTGAAATGTATTTTTTCTAAGTATAGACTTTTAGGTTGCTAAGTATTTTAACACATTGAAGACATTTTTTTCCCACTCTCTTCTGGCTCCTATTATTGCTATTGGGAAGCCAGCTGCTACTCCAATGATCATTCTTTTGAAAATGTTTTTCCTCTCTGGCCGCTTTGAAGATGTTTCTCCTTGTCTTTTGCATTCTGTGATGACAATGTGATATGCATGGGTATGGTATGTCCATGGCCACGGCGTTGAACTATACTGATGTATCAGCTGTAGGTTCAGATTGATGGACAATTCAGACGGGGACCTGATGAACTGAATCAGATGAAGTTTGCTTATCTAAAAAATACAGCTGGAACTTGGTACGGTGAGAAACACAGCAGAGCGAGACAGATGCAAGTTTCTGGACCCCAATTTTCATAAAGGAATACATTGTTATAGATGGCAATTTCTAAGTGAATGAGGATCACATCAGACTCTTTGGAAAAACAGCTTCCTATTCCAAGCTCAATCTCATGTACAATCTTGGTATTATATGATGTACAGTCTGACCACAAAAGTTAATACAATGTAATACAATATGCTGGTTGGTACTGGAACACAATCACTGTGAATCACCCCCAGCTTGGTCTTAAACCTGTAAGAGGAAATTAGAACAAAGGTCAGGGACCAAAAATCTGTATAAGTTCTGGGTATGACTTACAGGGCTTACTCTACCATATGATTTTATCTTTTATTGACTTTTTTTTCTTTGCTCCGAATCTGTGGAAAATTCCTATCTTTTCAAATATTGCCTCTGCTCCATTCTTCCTTTCCTCACCTCTGTAATTTTCTTGAGATGTATGTAAACCACTTTCACAAGATCTTGCATGTTTCTCAACATTTCTTCGATGTTATCCTTCTCTTTGGTCTTTCTGAGTTTCATTTTGGGTAATTTTTTCATGCTCTTTTTAGAACGTCTAATCTTTATTTTTAAATGTTTTTAATTTTTATTTTTTAAAGTTTTTTTTAGTCAATTAATTTTATTACATTGATAGTTAGTTGTACAATGATCATCACAACCCAATTTTATAGCATTTTCATCCCAAACCCCTAGCACATCTCCTCACCCCCTCACCCTGTCTCATTCGGAAACCATAAGTTTTTCAAAGTCTGTGAGTCAGTATCTGGTCTGCAAAGAAGTTCATTGTGTCCTTTTTTTAAGATTCCACATGTAAATGATAACATATGATGTTGGTGTCTCCCTGTCTAACTTCACTTAGCATGATAATTTCTAGGTTGCTGCAAATGCCATTATTTCTTTCCTTTTAATGGCTGAGTAATATTCCATTGTATGTATGTACCACATCTTCCTTATCCACTCCTCTGTCAATGGCCATTTAGGGGTTTCCATGTCTTTGCTATTGTATACGGCACTGCAATGAACACTGGAGTACATGTATCTTTTCAAGTCATGGAAGTTTTCTATTGAATTTTTTTGTTTGTTTGTTTTTGGTTCTGTTTTTGCTTTTTAGGGGCACACCCATGGCATACAGAAGTTCCCAGGCTAGAGGTAGAACTGGAACTGGAGCTGCCAGGCTATGCCACAGCCACAGCAACTCAGGATCCGAGCTGCATCTGCGACCTCCACCACAGCTCACGGCAACACTGGATCCTTAACCCACTGAGCAAGGTCAGGGATGGAAATGGCAGTCTCATCGATCCTAGTCCGGTTCGTTAATTGCTGAGCCATGAAGGGAACTCCCACACTAGTCTTTTTCTTCTTTCCCACCTTGCCCTGTTAAGGCTGTGAAAACTAAAATCAAAGTTTACATGACTCAGCACATGCTCTCAAGGCCAAAGCCAACTTCAGCAGTCCACTTATTCCTCTGAAGTTTCACTTTTACCTAATTTTTATCTAGGAATATTACTTGGTTTCTTTCTAATTCATGAGTACATTGGAAAGTGTTCTTTTTTTTTGTTTTATCCCGAATTTATAGTTGTTTTCATTGGAAAGATTGATCGGTGTTTAGTCCACTGTCCTGTAAGAAATGGACATGACTACCTACTATCCTTCCGATCCTGAGCTAACAATTGATCTCTTCAAACATTAGTCTTCTCACCTATAAAATCATCTATTTCCTAGGATTATTTAAGGATCAGTTGAGCAATTGTACCCAAAAAATATTTTTTAAACTAAAAAGTAAAGCAATATATCAATATTAGAGCATTTCATGGCTCCGTATCTGATAAGAATGATTTCTTTTTCACGAAGATGAGTGGGGAAAGCTAACCAGCTATTTATAATCCAGGTCAATATTCATCTAGTCATTGAACAAGCATTTGCCAAGCACCTCCTATTTGGCACAATGGTTTAT
Organism: Catagonus wagneri; assembly: GCA_004024745.2. NCBI lineage: Eukaryota > Metazoa > Chordata > Mammalia > Artiodactyla > Tayassuidae > Catagonus > Catagonus wagneri. The sequence continues at coordinate 3,039,850 of PVHT021183519.1, read as the reverse complement.
TTGGAATTTTTTTTTTAAATCCTCCTTTATTTGTTTACGTATTCTTTTTCTTTCTTCTAAATGACCCCAAACTGACATGTCTTCTCTAGCACATCCTTACTTCTTCTGCAGGCCAAAAAAAGTATTTGTTTCTTTAAGAGCACTTTTATTTATTTATTTATTTATTTATTTACTTTTGCTTTTCAGGGCTGCACCTGCAGCACACAGAAGTTCCCACACTAGGGGTTGAATTGGAGCTGCAGCTGCCAGCCTGGGCCACAGCCACAGCAACTCGGGATCCGAGCCATGTCTGAGACCTACACCACAGCTCATAGCCACACCGGGTCCTTAACTCACTGCGAAGAGGCCAGGGATCTAACCTGCATCCATCATGGATCCTAGTCGGGTTCATTAACCACTGAGTCATGAAGGGAATGCCTAAGAGCACTTTTAAAGTCCTGATACTTTCTGGGGATTCTTCTCAGGGACTGTTTTTAGCTCCAGTCATTTGCTTCCAGCCCCTGTGAGCTGTTTGATTTAAACAGAGAATTTAAAAAATCTGGTTCCCCTGCCTGGCCGTTTAGCTTGGGAGAACCACAGTCCTCAGTTCTAAAGACCACACATCCCAACCCCATAAAAAAGGAAACACTCATCATGGGAGCATTGTGAAGGTCAAGTGCGGATAACGCACATGAAAATACCCTGGAAGTTTTGAAGGTTTCTACAATTTAAGGGAAAGGAATTATTATGGCCCAGCACTGGAAATGATGAATTCTCATACCACCACCCTCTACTAATAATATCCCAAGCCAGAAAAAAATTTGCCTGGCACATTCTCATGGCAGCCGGACTCTGGGAATGCGCACAGCCATATACCGTGGTAAGATGTATCTCTGCCTGGATGCAGGCTCTAGCTCCAGAGGAGAATCGCATTCCCGCCACCTTTGGAGGCAGCAGCACCTGTGTTCCTACCCCTCCCCAGCCAACTGTCAAGCTGGGGTAGCCCTCCCAGGACCGGCTGAGGGGACCTGCCTTCTTTGGGCTGATCCGCCAGAACCGGCCGATCTGCCAAGGGCTGTGCTATCGCGGGTCGGTGTCAGCACGTGCTGACTGCAGAGGACACAGTGACAAGCTGAGCTGGGGCAGTAGACAGTGAGAGCTTCCTCCAGCAAGCTGCAATCAATAGGTCCGTTTACCGAGGGGTTGGGGGGAAGACTGAAGTAAAGCAGATGGCGGAAGATAATAACATCTCTCACTTAACTCGAGTTTTCACTCGTCAAAGCACTTTTGCCACCATTTTCTCATTTGGGCCACAGCACCTCTCTCCTCAGATCCTCTGGTGGGTGTAACTGTCTGATTTTACAGGCAAGACTGTGAGGCACAGACAGGGCAGCTGACCAGCCTTGCTCTAAGAGCTGAGACATTCATTTCCATTCTTTTTCTGCTGGTCATCCCATCAGCAGTATCTCAGAGAGAATGCAAAACATATTTATTAATTCAATGAGTTTTTAATGAGCACCTACTATGTACCAGTCAGTGTTCTAGGCATAATGGATACAGAAGCGAATGACACAAAGTTCTCTTCTCATGGAGGTTCCATTAATAGGAGAAGACAATACACAGATAAATGAACAAGGTAATTTCAGACAGTGCTTGGGACGCAAATGCTATCAAATTGACTTGTGATGATTTTTGTACACCTATAATTGCTTTTTTTTTTTTTTTGGTCTTTTTCCCTTATCTAGGGCTGCACCCGTGGCATATGGAGGTTCCCAGGCTAGGGATCTAACAGGAGCCGTAGCTGCCGGCCTACGCCACAGCCACAGCAATGCGGGATCCGAGCCGCGTCTGCAACCTACACCATAGCTCAGGGCAATGCCGGATCCTTAACTCATTGAGCAAGGCCAGGGATCGAACCCGCAACCTCATGGTTCCTAGTCGGATTCGTTAACCACTGAGCCGCGATGAGAACTCCTTACACCTATAATTGTAATAAAATTAAAAAAAAATTTCAGACAGTGCTATGAAGATAATAAAATAGGACAATTTGAAAGAGAGGAACTAGCAAGGCTAACTGATCCTGGAAAGGGCTCTCTGAGCAGATGACCTCTGAGCTGAGATCTGAATATCAAGAAGTTGCCTCAATGTCAAGAAGGGGCAGAATAAGGAAGGAAGAGGGAGGAGCACATGCAAATTAATAGCAAATTAATTGTACTCTGGACCTCGCAGTCTCTCAGGATTGAAAAAGGAGGCTGAGCAAGAGGAAGCTCTCTTGTGAAGCGCAGGGATTCCTGCCTGGAAAGTGTGGACTGCCCTCTGGAGCTCTCATCTCAGGCTACCGCTTTTCTTTACTCCTGGCCTCAGATTGCCCATCTATGAAATGGACACAATGGGGTCAGTCACTATTACAGACTCCATGGTGAAGCGTTGTGAAGGGTTAAACACATGCTCTCCAACCACACCAGCGAGGGGTTTCAAATTCTTTGGACACTTAGTGAATATAAAATATTTCCTGTTTCAAATAATGGTACCAAGACAGCTAAAAAATAAGCCTTTCTAGTCTACTCACTTGGATTAAATTCAGCAGGTCTAGTGGAACAACGTCAGCTTCCTAAGTCTTCCCATCAATGACACCACTGCCTCTTAACTTTATAGGGTATATTCCATTGTACAGAGCCTTGAATAGCTCTTACTAGACATCTGCTAAATGGTAAGCCCCTTTAAAGCAAGGACCACTTACTTCTTATCAGGGTGCAATAGATATTTATGGAATCTGTGAAAATCAGAGCTTTTTCCCCATCACAACCTGTCTCCTTAACCCCCATCTCCAAGTGGGTGGGGTCATTATTAGCATCCTAATGTAGCAGGTGAGGAAACAAAGGCACAGAGAGTTTGAGAGACTAGCAATCTCTACCCAAACTCACCGACTTGATGGGAAACTTTCTGGGCACCTACAGAGAAGCATCAATCAAGCTTTTGGAGACAGGAGTTCCCTGGTGGCTTAGCGGGTTAAGTATCTGGTCTTATAAGTCACTGCTATGGCACAGGTTTGACCCCTGGCCCAGGAACTTCTGCATGGTGCGGGCACGGCCAAAAAAAAAAAAAGGGTTTCAGAGACAGACACAAAGGTAAAGAATTCTCTCTGCTTAAAAAGTCCTAGTCAGGGATTTCAAATCTAAGTGGAATTGCCTAAAGAGACTTTACAGATTGAAGACTCAGAAGTTCTGCATAGGAAGAGACTGATAAGATTATTTTAGGCTTGGTTTGCAGCTGGATTACCAGGCCAGAGAATGACCTGAGCTTTCCAAGGTCGCTTGATAGGTAAACACTGTTTGTTTGTTTTTTGTATTTTTTTTGTCTTTTGTCGTTTTAGGGCCACACCCAAGGCATATGGAGGTTCCCAGGTTAGGGGTCGTATCGGAGCTGTAGCTGCTGGCCTACACCACAGCCATAGCCATGCAGGGTCCGAGCTGCATCTGAGAACTACATCACAGCTCACGGTTATGCCAGATCCTTAACCCACTGAGTAAGGCCAGGGATCGAACCCCCGTCCTCATGGACACTAGTTGGGTTCATTACTGCTGAGCCACAATGGGAACTCCACCTGCAGATGATTCTATGGGGCAGTGAAGGTTCAGAACAATGGTCTGTAGGGGGCTGTTCCCCAAGAGCAAGGAAGAAAGATACTTATATTACAGGGAGGAAAAAGTGTCATTCCTGGGACAGCTTACACTGTCTGGAAATGTGCTGGGACAGTCATTTCCTCTAAAGCAACAGACCATCCAGTCTTTTGTCCCAGGCTTAGCACTGCAAGTCCTGTTCTCCAGGAGATGCCTCAATCCCGACCAAACCCGGAAGGTTAGTCACCCCACCCCAGTCCAGGTCAGCCTCAGTTCTTTTGCATAATGGAAGGAGGGGAACTTATTTTTGATTTTTTTCCTTTTTAGGATCGCACCTGTGGCATATGGAAGTTCCCAGGCTAGGGGTGGAATTGGAGCTGAAGCTGCCAGCCTATGCCACAGCCAGGAGAACACTGGATCCGAGCCGCATCTGAGACCTACACCACGGCTCACGGCAATGCCAGGTCCTTTAACCCACTGAGCGAGGGCAGGGATTGGAACCACATCCTCATGGATACTAGTTGGGTTCTTAAGCGGCTGAACCACAATGGGAACTCCTGGAAGGAGAGGGATTTAAAGGAAATCGGGAGGAAGCAGAAAAGACAGTGAAGAGGCAAGTTGGTGAATACTTGATAGGATAATTCTTGTCCCTGTAAAACTGAAAAGGTGGCCAAGTTGCATTCCAGGGTAGACACAGTGGGAAGCTAAAGTGCCTTGAGGTGATAAAGCCCTCCCCCCAACCCAGGAACTTGTGAGAAGGCTTGGGACCGGGTGGGACAGGTGGGGTTCAATGCCCTTTTCACCTTGACCCTGGAGCAAGTGGCTCTCGGGTGACATCTGAGTCACTTGGGCATCCATCATACTTTGAACCTTTTACCGGGCGCCATTTTTTTCCCCCAGACGCTATGCTTGGGCCCACCCCCAGGGTGAATGAAGGTGGCAGATACGGATGGAAAGCGAGAGTGAAGTTATTGCCGAGAAAGTACTGCTGAGGGGTTCTCTGGGGGTGCAGCTGCGGGCAACGAGACTGGCCCAGATAGGCTGTCTGGAGAAGGGCAATCAGCTTAGCTAGCTTCAGAGAGGGCAGGCCCCTATTTCGTATCATATTATAAATGACAAACCACGCCAGCCTGAAAAGTGGCCATTGGCCAGGAATCAGACATAATTAAATGTTCAGAAGTCACTTACAAAATGCCCTCTCAGGCCACAAGTCATCCTCAAAGTTGAACAGCCAAATGGCTGCAAACAGATAATTTTTCTTTCTTCTTCTTTTTTTCTTTTTTTTTTAAATTTCCGCCCTCTGCTCTGCATCACCCTTGCCCTTCCCAAGGAAGCGAATTTGGAAAGTTTTCGACTGGCTTTTGGTGCTCTGATTTTTGAGAGCGAAGGAAAGCACCTATTAAAAATGTTCGTTCCGGGCGGATGGTTGCTTCCAGCAGTCTCGGGTGCCAGAGTAACGAATCTAGAATCCCCAGTCCTTTGCCCAAATCTCAATGGCTAGTAATTAAATTTCCACTAACAGTTTGTTTTATCACCTCAGTTAGCTTGTTGACATATAATAGTCACTGCTGAGAGGTGCAGCTACTTAATGATTTTCTTTTACATATTGATGTTAGTACCTGGAGAGGGAACATCTCTTCAGAATATGATTACTATTTTGAAATCTGAAGCACAGGAGGGAAATCCGTGGCTATAAATTAAACAAGAAGTTCTGAGAACTTCTATCTTCAGTTCCCATCCAGACGCTAATGCATCTCATTTACTTTGTGCGGTTCCCCTGAGTTATCTGTGTCACACAGGCGACTCTTGCATGTCGCGTTAACGATCTCTTGAAAAAAGCTCGACGTGTGCTTGTAATGGTGCCCTGAGCCAGGAGGCAAGGAAGGGAGCAGAACAGGAAAAATTCATCGCCGTTACATTTCAGGCTGCTTGGATATTTTAATTCGAAGAGGAAGGAAGCCATGTCAGCTAAAGATGGAGCTGTAATTAGACGGAGACGCAGTCACCATTGCCTCCAAACCCGCTCTGGTTGTTTCTTTTCCCCCATCTTTAAACTACATGAAATCAATTATCTCTGCAAAGCAGGGGTAAGGATTGTAAGCCAGCCACTTACTCCTGAAGTGAATAAATTATTTGCAATTCATTATTGATGGGAACAACTCTTCCGATGGAAAGTGCCTTCTGATTTTCTGGGGGCAAGTTCAGGCAGGCACACAGCCCACCACCCTGGCCTCTGTCTCGGATGCCCAGGGCAAGGGCAAGGTCTTTCTGGTACAAATGCTGGGACGGGAGAGGAGGGCAAAAAAAATAAAAGCCAGCTTCACCTCCAGAGTGGCCAGCCCTTAACGTGTGAGGCTTTACACGTTGTGACAAATGTGTTCCCAGCCTACCCCAGAGTGACAACTACAGGGGGAGGGGGAGAAAGACGCCCTGGTCCGAAAATACCTCTTGTGCGCGGAGGGTGCCAGCCACCTGGAGCGGTGATAGGCACTGGTGTGTACAGGATCTGAAATGGAGTTGATGTGATGTCATTTCGGCTCGCCTCTAACCTGGTTATCTCTTGCCAAGACTTCAGGTCTGATTAGTCCGCTTGGAGGGGACAGCGGACCTTATCGGCCTCGCTCCCCGACACTCCCGTCAACTTCAGAAATGCGGTGAAGGAATTTAAGATGAGATGTCACATCTTCCTATCAAACGCTTTTGTGAGCCAACCCCCGGGTCCAGCGCCTCCTTTGGGAAACATTCACAAAGGGGAGCAGAAATGAAGTTTCGGCTGGCTTCAACCTGGGGTTGCGTTCCGTGGTTCCATCTTCCTGGCTGAGCATCTCCTGGTTGGCTCTGGGCCACCTCCTGCGAGTTTCCTTGTCAGCCACGCTGGCAGGGGGCAGGACGTTGGTCCGACGGTGAAGAGCACTTGCTCCTTTGCAGCGTGCAGGAAGGGTGAGGCCCGCTGGAGACAGGCAGGGGTGCTCTAAATCGTCCAGTAAACTGCTGACAAAGTAAATCCTCCCTGGCCGTCGCCTCTTTACTTAGTTGGGTAATTTTGCCACTTGAGCTCCAGGGGCCCTGGCAAGGCCTGGACCACACACGGTTTTTTAGGGGTCCGATCCTGCCAAGCTTCCTGGCAAAGGAAAGGAGTTGGCTCCTCTGCCAGTTTCACACTCTCAGGTCCACCCAGCTGCAGTGGCTGTCCCTACAGCAGATCTGTGACCCCCTCCCATCCCGAAGAGAAAAGAAGTGGGATGGCAGGGCTGGCCACTGGGAAAGTTATGATGTCCCGGAAATATTACATTGGCGTGGGCTGCTTCTTTCCCTGGCCGGCGCCTTCTCAAACTCATCCCCACCCCCAACCCCCACCCCCGGCCCCCCAGTACGTGTGGAGTGCTTCTCTGAAGCCACATTGCTCTTATCAGAAACAAGATCGTGAACTGATTGATTGGGGCAGGTTAGCAACTCAGTGTATGGCCCTCAATCCTAGAGAATTTGACTTTAAAAGAAGAACCTGTATGAGTTCCCGTTGTGGCGAAGTGGAAACGAACACGACTAGTATCCATGAGGATGGGGGTTTAATCCCTGGCCTCGCTCAGTGGGTTAAGGATCCGGTGGTGTTGCCGTGAGCTGTGGTGTAGGTCACAGATGCGGCTCAGATCCCGAGTTGTCTAAAGGTGGAATTGCAGGCACTGAAAGATCTGCATTTTGGAAAGCTCAGTGAGATATTTGTCAAGGTCTCTCCGGTCATAGTCATTGAATATCATGTCTTAATTAGAAAAATGGGGATTATAATATCTAGCTTACTTCTTACACCTATCAGAGCTGCAGGATGTGATGGCTGAATGAGGGTCTGCAGGAAGTGGCATTCACACGGTAAAGGGCATAGTAATGCCATTATTTTCTCCAGAAGGATGTAGCTTCATTTAGCGAATAAAGTCCAGACCTTCAACCGCTTAGTACTCAAAAGAGAATCTGCCAACTGACCTTGAAACACTATTCTGTCCCACTGAATATCACGTAGGTTCCAAGGAAAGCGTCTGCCCTTCCATGCTCTCTCCTCAGTGGGAATAATACACTCAATTTTATCAGACAGAGGTAAGCTGCAGGAGACAAAAGCCACTTTCTAGATTTTAAGCAGAAAGGTATTTAACACAGGGTGCTTATGAAACCAGTAGAAAGGCAGCAGGAACTAAGTCCTAGCCCGGCTTGAGGAATGACTCCCAGAACAACACGGAACTGACCTTCCAGGGAGCTGCTGCTTCTGCCACCATCACGAAGGGAGAGGAACAGGAGACCAGCTCTGGAATCAGTCCGACAACGCAACGGCCAGGGGTGAGCCGGGAATCAGGAAGCATTCTCATACATCTGCCACTCAGCTCCACAACTGGATGCTGGGGCTCTGCCACAGAAAAGCCCTGTAGCTCCATGGCTGCGCCTGCCAGGGGCAGGAGCCAAAGGAATGAAGATGCCCCCCCCCACGCCACTTTACTTTCCAAATCTCACAAGAGTACATACAATTGGCAGAATGTCATTGACACCCAGAACCCCGGTTGCAAGAAAATCTATAGTTTTTGGTTTCCCTGTCTCCCCAGTCTCTGCAGAAAGAAACACGAGTGAATGCTGAGTACAATTCATGGCATTTCTTCATGCTCTACCTCTTAGCATAGCTGAGACAGACAGGAGCCCTCCAAAGACTTTGGGACGTTTGAAAAGAAGACCAAAGGGAAATAAACATAGAAAGTGTAAGGAATTGAAACAGCTGACACAGTTTTTTTTTTTTTTTTTGGTGGGGGGGTGCATACCCCTGCGTGTGAAAGTTCCCAGGCCAGGGATCAAATCTGCACCACAGCAGTGACCCCAGCCTCTGTGGTGACAATGCTGGATCCTTAACCTGCTGTGCCACAAGGGAACTCCTAGCAGTTTTTTATTTTTTTGTTTCTGTTTTTTGTTTTCAACATAGCTTTCTTATTCACATTCCTCGTAGTGTCTTAAGGAAACTCTAGCCCCAAAGACTAGTACCTATTTGCAGACACCTTGCCTCACTCGGCTCCCTATGCCTGGCCTCTTGGACTATTCTGGGTGGCAGGCTCCACTCCACCTTTGACATACACTGTGTTCTTTTCAGTTCACCACAACCAAGAGAGGGAACCCCTGATCCTCCAACTAGGGCCCATGCTTTTCCCCATCTTTTCCTATATAATAGTTCTTCTTCCTCTGGTATTGGCAACCAGAAATGACTTATTTCTCAGACGGAAGTAAGTGCATAGGATAGTAGGGGTATATCAGCTAGGATGCTTCAGGCTGCAAGCAGAAAAATAAGTTAATTAAAAAAAAAAAAAGGAGTTCCCATCTTGGCTCAGCAGAAACAAATCTGATTGGCATCCATGAGGATGCAGGTTCGATCCCTGGCCTCGTTCAGTGGGTTAAGGATCCAGTGTTGCCATGAGCTGCCAAGATGCAGCTCAGATCTGGCGTGGTTGTGGTTGTGGTTGTGGTTGTGGTGTAGGCCGGCAGTTCTAGCTCCGATTCAACTCCTAGCCTGGGAACCTCTATATGCTGTGGGTGCAGCCCTAAAAAGCAAGAAAAGAAAAAGAAAGAAAAAAGAAAAAGAAATCAATTAAACTAGCTTAAAAATGACTTGGATTTATTGTTTCACGTAAGGCCCAGATAGGGTAGGTTTTAGATGTAGTTTGATTAGGGCATTGACTCTATTTCTCAGTATTTCTCTCAGCTTTATCCTTCCTTGGGTCAGTTGGCACGGTTCATAGGCTGGCTTCCCTCATGGCCACAAGATGGCTGCAGAAACAATGAAAGCAATGTGTTCTTTGTTCACTTCAGGGAAGAGGGAAGGTAGCTTCCCCAAATCAGCACTCAAAAGGTCCTTAGCTTCTCTGTGATTGAATCACCTCCTAACAAGTCATCAGGGGCCTGGTCTTAACCTATGTTCTCTGAACTACTTATACTGTGGATGGAATCAATTTCACCCGATCAGGATGTCTGCTATCCACTGGGGAGGGGAGGGGAAGGGCGGGGCTGGGTATGCAACCCAGTGTGGGATAGTAGCTGGCTTATATCTTGCAGGCCTGGGAGCTAAGCTGCAAACTAACCACATGTCAGGAGTTCCCTTTGTGGCTCAGTGGTAAGGAAGCTGACTAGTACCCATAAGGACTCGGTTTGATCCCCGGACCCGCTCGGTGGGTTAAAGATCCAGCATTGCCGTGAGCCATGGTGTAGGTTGCAGACGCAGCTGGGATCTGGTGCTGCTTGGTGTAAGCCAGTGGCTATAGCTCCAATTCAACCCCTAGCATGGGAACTTACATTTGCTGTGGGTGAGGCCTTAAAAAATAATGATAATTAAAACAAAACAAAACACCACACATGTGGGTGGTTGTAGGCCACAGTCAAATTAGAGCTCATGGTGGTCCTTGATAGTCTTCTAGCCACCATGTGCCAGGCTGAAGCACACATGGCTTCACAGAAAAACAGGTTTCTACTTGTTTGCGGTGCCCCAAAGTCAAAGAGATTCCTTTCCTCCCAAGAAATAGCATGGAGAAGGCCTGTGTTTGGAGTAAGGTAGACCAAAGTTAAGTCTTGGTGTGTCACTTAGCAGCTCTGGAACCTTGGTCAACTAATAGTTTCCTGAGCGTCAGTTTCCTCATTTACAAATGGGGATCATGATACCTGGCTCATAGGATTGTTGTGAGGAATGAACAAGTGATGTCAGCAGATGACCTGGCACAGTAACTGGCACATGACGGTTTCTTAGCCATCTCCTCCCCCTTGCCTCCCAGAGGATCAAGGTGGGCACCAACCCAGTAGGTAAGTACTGTCCGGCAGCCTCTAGGGCACCTAGTACTACTCTTAGAAATGCAGGACTTCTGCTGTTGTTTGGGAGAACATAGACACTGAGCTTCACGTCAATATTGAAAACCTATTATGTCTGTGCTTAGTACTATTTAAGATGCTGTGGCTATGTCAGAAGAATGGGAAATCAATGGTCTTTGCTTTTGAGGAGCTCGACTTGGTTGTCACAATAAATTTATGCTAACGAGGGTCCAGATAAATTGTCTTTGGGCCTCCCTGGCCTCCTATGATCTTTTGGATCAATGTCAAGGTTAGAATTACACTGTCCTGTAACCACCAAGCATAGTCACATAGTCAGATGTGTCGAGTGCTTCTTTCACTTTGGACAAAAGTGCAAAGTTGGCCAGGTGTGATCGCAGGGCTTCTGAGTTCACCTCTCCTCAAGTCCCTACACCTTCCAGAGGCCTCTCTCTCATCGCTTTCCCTCCAGCCTGGTTCCCAGTAAGCTGTGACCTATAAACATTATTTAGCAGCAAGATCCTGAACTAAGGCATTAGAAGTCAAATGCTCAAGGTTTTCTTTGCCTGTGATATTTGGTTGTTAATAAGACTCTTGAAAGATTCAAATTCTTGGTGATGACTCTAACTTCATAGCCTCTGAGTTGAGAGATACTCTTGTGAATATGACCCAGATCTGGCCAAGGAGATGATGATGAGGATGAAAATAAAGTTACTAAAAATAATTGCTAATATATATTGAATAACTGCTAAGTGCTAGTCGCTGTTCTAAGACCTCTGAATATATTAACTCTTTCAATCCTCACTAAACTTTATGAGAGAGGCACTACTTTTATGACAATTTTATGGCCTATTTTGAAATAGAGACACAGGACTTTCCCAGGTTCACACAGGTAGTAACTGAAAGAGCCTGTGTGTGAGCCAAGAGCCCAAGACCTTCTATCCTCACCAGTCTCTGAAATATACTGGGAAATCTGCTCAGGTTTCTGGGGGGAAAATTTCCTCCATGACAAAAGAGCATCCCAAGGAGAAAACCTTTTTGCCCTTTTCCCTACTTTCCTTGTATGTGTTTGTGTTATGGAGCAGTGGCAGCTATCTTATGACCACGAGGCAATAAGCTCAAGGACAAAAGCCAAGAAGCTCAAAACAGCAGAATAAAGAATGCAAAGAGCCTGATCCCCTGTTAAGAGTACTGAATTTCCAAACCAACCCTTGGACCACCAACCTCTGGACTTCTTTTAAATAAACAATAAACATCCCTATCGCTAAACTACCGTTAGATCTTCTGTTCCTTGAAGCCAAAAGCTTCCCAATTGAGGTTTTCCGTGTTGCACTTTAAAAAGCCTTCCTAAATGGGCAGCCATAGACCCTACATCTTGCCAATAAAAAATTCCAATCCTGTTTGGTCATTAGGTTACTAGTGCCAGTTAAGTTCCATTGTTTTAGCAAACTTGGCAACAGGAATATTATCTTCAGGAATAAGAGCTGGAGAAAAACTTTTATGGTGATGATTGGTAATACTTATGTACCTTCCTTGATAAGCTTGACCCTAGATCCTGCAATGGACAGAGACTCGCTGTGGAGGTGCGGATGGTGGGTCAGGGGCACAGCAGAACCTAAGAGCCTCACCAGAACGCTCTTTTTTGGGGGACCACTATCAGCATTTTCTTTGTGGTTCTGAGTCATCATCCAACAGTGCCAGGCAAGGTGGTAGTTCTTTGAATTTCAGGATTCTTATCTGAAGCCTTACTCCTACCCTCTGGTTGAAATTGGGAATACCTATCGGCTTTACACTCACACTGAGGATAATTACAAATTCAGCACAATTTACGCAAGTTCAACCAAAGCACACAAGTCAACCCCACACAATGTAATACAACACAATGAACCCAACAACCCAAATTAGAGCAGGTGTGTGTGCACACACACATGCACGCATGTGTGGGTGCGAATGCTTTATCATGGCTGCACGCTCCTTATTTCCTGGGAGATTTTTATTACCAGAAGTTTGTCTCATCAGCAGCTTTTTCCTCCAAGGTACTAGGAAGAAGTCGCAGCTGACAGGAGAAAGGCAAGTCCCCTCTCAGCCGGCCCTGCCAAGGGCTGGAGTCCAGGGACCTCTTAGCCTGAATGTCACCAGGCTTTTCGTCTCCCTTTTATAAACTGATCACTCATCCTTCTACATGGACATTTTAAAAACACTTGACTTTTTACAATACAACTCACCATCCAACCCCTCCCATTTCCCATTAAGACGTTATTCTGGGAATGTCTTTTTGCTATTTTTAGGACCATTGATTTCTTTTTGAATCATTCTGCCTGCCTTATTCGCAATGTCCTCAGACAATACTTTTGGTCTGACTCTTCTATTGACACCTTGCAGAGGCATCCTGCCCACGAGTTAGCAGATGCCGCAGGAGGGACGGGGCCTGGGAGGGACCTACCCACCCCCCCGCCCCACCGCCGCCGCCGCTGGCCCCTCTTCTTCCCCTGCAGAAATAATCATGATAACAATAACAACACACCACCGCCCTGCCGCTATACAGAACACTGTACTTTTCAAAGAGCGTCTGCCTTTCAATGAACAACACACAATATCTATCAAAGGATGAGAACAGAACCGAACGCCGGAAGAAGTCTTTGTGAGCGGTTTGGGGCGGTGGGTAGCAGGACGCCTACTCTGGGTTTTTTTCTTAGCTTCGGGTTTCTCTGGAGGAAGGGAGATCAGTTCAGATGGTCACCTCAGTAACTCCCAGCGTTGTGGTTATGCCACTACTCTGCCCAACTCGGCCCAAGTGGGACAACCATCTGCCCACCCCCTACCCCCAACCGAGCACGGAGAGCCTAGAATTTTCAAAAAGCACTCTCTTTCCAAAGTAAGTAATTTCTTTCTTCACTTTCTAAGTGGCTTGAATTGCCGTCCAGCGAAAGGTGTCGAAACAAGATTTGATCTAGGGACTTTGGGAGGAGGCTGCCCTTGGAAGGTAGCTGTGGTACAGTGGGAAAGGAGCTGGGCTTGGGGGCAGGCAGCCTAGGTTCAAATCTTGGTTCTGCCACTCGCCAGCCGGGTGACACTGGTAAGTGGAAATGGCGCACCCAGGTTGTAGTGAAAGTTAAGTGACATAAATGTATGAAGAGGCACTTGGCCATCTGGAATGTAACACCAGTTTGCAACATGAGGTAGAGGAGGGAGTTTGGGTTTCTTGGCCAGGCACTCCTGGTTCTGAATGCTGGCACTGCAAATTAACAGTTCAATCCTGGGCAAGTTAACTTAAACTTTCCTAACTTTAGTTTCCACATTTGTAAAATGGGGCTAACAAAATGGAGATAAGAACAATGAACTTCAGAGTTCCTGCTGTGGTGCATTGGGTTAATAATTCAACTGCAATTTCTCAGGCTGCTACAGAGGTACAGGTCTGATCCCTGGCCTAGCACAGCGGGTTAAAGGGTCCAGTGTTGCCTCAGCTGCGGTGTAGGTCGTAGCTGCAGCTAGGATTCAGTCTCTGGCCTGGAAACTTCCATATGCCATGGGTGAAAAAAAAAACAAACAAACTGTGATCTTCAGCTACTATTATTACCCATCTCTCAAACCATAGTCCAAATTTCCTCATATAACTAATAAAGGAGAAGAATACAAAATGTCCAAAATTAATAATAAAATATTTTTCACATCAACTCATGCTGGGTACCACATATCAGATAATACAGGTGCACTTCACTACGCTGTGAGCCCTCTGCCCTTGGGAAACTGTTTACAACAGCAGGCCATGATGAGTTCAACTAATAATCATAAGACATAAAAGATAAGGACAGAACTGGAACAGGAAGTGAGAGCCTTGCTTCCAAGGGGATAGAAGGTCTCTCTAGCTTTCCCCTCTGCTCTCTGGCTCTCCATCTCCATCAGCCTAGGAAGGGTTTGTTCAGATTTGACCTCCTTTTATCTGCTTAGAACTTTGGGGGTCACATTCTAAAATTAGTTTTTCCAGGTTAGTTGAATTTTCATATTAAAAAAAAATTTACTCTGATTTTTAAATAGCTCTGAGTCTGATGTAGCACAGGGACTCAGAATTCTGCAAATGAAGCATGATGTCTTGTACTTCATGTATACTTTTCCTGAATGTATACTGAGTACAATTCTCTCTAAGAAAAGTCAGGTGTGGTTTCAGATACGTTGGAAAGAATCAAAGACAACATGGAAAGTCTTTGAGCAGAATGGCTGCTCCACTACTTATTGCAAACTAGTGGAATCCAAAGATATTTGTTTCCAATTAGGGATATAGATACTTCTTGAATTAAGTAGCCACAAAGACCCATTTCAATTTGGTAAATTTAAGATTAAGAGAGTATATACATGACAAAGGAGTACTTATGGTACCAAAAAGACATAATATTCATCTGGAGTTCAGGTCGTGGCTCAGTGGTTAATGAATCCGACTAAGAACCATGAGGTTGCGGGTTTGATCCCTGGCCTTGCTCAGTGGGTTAAGGATCCGGCATTGCCGTGAGCTGTGGTGTAGGTTGCAGACGCAGCTCAGATCCCATGTTGCTGTGGCTGTGGCAAAGGCCGGCAGCTACAGCTCCTGTTAGACCCCTAGCCTGGGAACCTCCATATGCTGCGGGTGCGGCCCTAGATAAGGCAAAAAGACAAACAAACAAAAAAATTCATCGCAACTATATTTGTAATAGTCCCAGACTGGAAAGAACTCAGATGTCCATCAAGAGTAGAAATGGGTGGTATATTCACATAGTGGAATATTACATAGCAAGGAAAAAAAGCAAATGACTGGTAAACCCAACAACATAGTATTGAGTGAAAGAAGCTAGATACACAAGAGTACACACTATATGTATGTATATCAAGAACAGGCAAAATAAATATTTTATATTATCAAGAACAGGCAAAATAAATATTTGGTGATACACGTTACCTTTTGTTGTTGGTAGAGATGGTATTGTTTGGGAGGGTACATGAGGAAACTTTGTGGTGCTGAGTTTTAAATATCATTGCCTTTCTGAAAAGGGATTTGGAAATAGATTGCATTTAAAGTAGTCCAGCAATCCCTCTAAGTTTGGGTTTCACATTTCAAGAAAGATTTCATTGCGGCCATATAAGCATTGACTCTGACAGGACCCCAAGAGTCATGTTAATTCCCACATAGCCTCTAGAAT
This sequence comes from Catagonus wagneri, assembly GCA_004024745.2. Taxonomy (NCBI): domain Eukaryota; kingdom Metazoa; phylum Chordata; class Mammalia; order Artiodactyla; family Tayassuidae; genus Catagonus; species Catagonus wagneri. The sequence goes on along the minus strand of PVHT021183519.1, from coordinate 3,024,270 downwards.
TTTATAATGTGGGACATTCATTAATACACAGTTGTGGCATGAACGAACGAATGAAAGAGCTCTTACTATTCAGATAACTTTATGTTTTAAGAAGTCATTTGCCGGCCAACCCCTACTTTCTGATTTGACTGACCCCTTGTCAACCAAAATATCAGTGGTCCAGATCAGTAGGGGCTATGGGATCAGGGCCTTTTCAGAAGCTTAGGAACCTGGGGAGACTCGGGGGCCTAAGGCTAGGCGGTTGCATTAGGGGCCTCAGTTCTTGACTTCGGTTGAACTTACTCTGCTCTTTGGACTTGAGGCCTTTGAACTAAAATGTGCCCTTGCAAGACTTCCCGGCTTCCTTGTTTGGACTGGAGAGGAATGAGAAACACCATTCTTACGGTATTTCAGGACCCTGTCTTCCTGTGCAGTCCCTAAAGAAGGAAGTTCAAAAAGGGCAAGGGTTCACTCCAGTCCCATCCTTTACAGGCCATCCGGCCACCCCTTTGCCCTGAGCACGTCTCCCCTGAGAGTTTATTCCCTCCACCAACCTGAGCCCCACCTCATTGTTTTCCTAATACTAGTCAGAGCCTTTATTCATTTCTTAAAAAAAAAAAAAGAAAAAGAAAAAAAAAAGAAAGCCCTCTAGAAGGATTTTCTATCCTGGCTTGAAACTCTAGCATCTTTTTGCACACAAATAATTATCACTCTAAAAACCTGGTGGCTATAGTTGCTAACACTGTATTGTATAATTGAAATTTGTTAAGAGGGTAGAACTTACATGTTCTTACCAAAAAAATTAAAAAAAATAAAAAGGTACATACGTGAGGTAATGGATGTGGTAATTAACCCCGTGGTGGGAGGGGGGGGAACCCGTAGGTATACTGAATCATCACATTGTACACCTTATTATTTTTTTTTAGTCCTTTTTTTTTTAGGGCCACACCCACAGCCTATGGAGGTTCCTATGCTAGGGGTCCAATCAGAGCTACAGCTACCAGCCTACACCACAGCCACAGCAATGCCCGATCCTTAACCCACTGAGCAAGGCCAGGGATCGAACTCATGTCTTCATGGATGCTAGTCAGGTTCATTCACCACTGAGCCACAACAGGAACTCCACACTGTCCACTTTAAATATCTTATGATTTTATTTGTCCATTATACCTCAATGATGCTGCAAAAATAAAAACTTTGGACATTTGAGTGGACCTTCGTTTCTTGTAATCTGACAAATAGGTTACAGCAGGCAACGTTTCGCCCAAGTTTAAAAATGTGCAGAACAGAGGCTCAGAGAAGTCAACAGACTCAAGGTCCCACAGCAGCTGTGGAGATGCTGGAGCTGGAATCTGGGTTTTGGAATCGTGAACCCAAATCCACCTCTCCTTCGCTTTCCTCTGACTCCGTTCACAGCCTCTGACCCTCATTTCCCACTCCAGTGATGGAGACTTGTGTGGGAATGAGAAATCTCCATGTTTCCCACGGAGGCTGCCCTAAGAATGGGCTTCAGTACATATCTAGGGCCCAAAGTGGCATCTGGGGCCTTTTTAGTTTCCCCAGGGCCCGGCACAGGGCTCGACACAGAGGGATCCTCAGTTAAAGGGGGCTGAAGTGAGTTAATTTTGGTGCTGCAAGCTTAGTATGCCAGAGCTTCAAGCACGTGATAAAACCATAGCGCAGGGCGGATGCATTAGAGACCCTGAGGTCCATGGGCATTCCTTCCTTCCTTCCTTCCTTCTTTCTTTCCTTCCTTCCTTTTTTTTTTAAGGGCTGCACTCACAGCATATGGAAGTTCCCAGGCTAGGGATCACATTGGAGCTGTAACCACCAGCCTACGCAACAGCCAGAGCAACTCCAGATCCGAGTCACCTCTGTGACCTATACCACGGCTCATGGCAACACCAGATCCTTAACCCATTGATCAAAGTCAGGGATAGAACCTGCATCCTCATGGGGGATTTGTTACCACTGAGGCACAATGGGAACTCCCCATGGGGTATTTTCTAATACAACAGTTATTGTTTTTAATTTTTTTTTTTTATTTTTTGTCTTTTTAGGGCCGCACCTGCAGCATATAGAGGTTTCCAGGCTAGGAATTGAATCAGAGCCTATGCCTCGGCCACAGCAATGCCAGATCTGAACAGTGTCGGCAAATTACACCACAGCTCACAGCAACGCCAGATCCTTGAGCCACTGAGTGAGGCCAGGGATTGAACCTGCACCCTCATGGATGCTAGTCAGATTCTTTTCCACTGAGCCACGTTGGCAACTCCTCCAATAAGAACAGTTCTTAGTGTTTACTGAGAGCTTATTGTGTACCAACAACTTAAAACATTTTACATAGGTTATTTCAGTACTACAGTCATCCCTCTGTATCCTCAGGGAAACTGGTTCCAGGACCTTCCACGGGTACCAAAATCCAAGGATGCTCCAGTCCCATGGTTGGCCAGTCATCAGTATCCAAGGTTCTGCATCTGCGAATTCAACCAACCTAGACTGTAAACATAGTACATGGTCTGTGGTTGGTTGAACCCACGGGTACACAGAGGGCAGGCTGTACAATGACGTTGTGAAGCAAGTACTTCCTGTCACAGTTTTACAGGGGAAGAAACCAGAGCTCAGATAAGTGGCTTGCCTAAGGTTATTTAGGCGTAGGTGCCAGGGAGGAGGGTCAGGATTCACAGTCAAGGCAGCAAGTCCAAGGGGTCAGGCTCTCAGCCTTGGAGCGGGTCCGCCCTCCATCCCATCCCTACCTCCCGCCTGAAAATCTGTCTCAAGGCCCAGGGGGTCCTCATAAGCCCATCCCTCAAGGGGTCTGGACTTTCCTTCTGTTCCCTTTCCCCTCTTCTCCTCACTTGCTTACCCAACTTTCTCATTTTTTCCTACTTTGCACATTTTATTTGAGATTTTATTTTTTTAGGGCTGCACCCACAGCATAGGGAGGTTCCCAGGCTAGGGGTCAAATCAGTGCGATAGCTGCCAGCCTACATCACAGCCACAGCTAAGCCAGATCCGAGCTGCATCTGTGACCCACACTACAGCTCACGGCAACGCCAGATTCTTAACCCACGGCATGAGGCCAGGGATCGAACCTGCATCTTCATGGATACTAGTCAGATTCGTTTCCCCTTAGCCACAACGGGAATGCCCCTATTTCCCAAATTTTAATAGATGGTCTCCTTCCTTGCCCTTTGCCCCTAGCTTTTCTTTCTCTCACCTCTCCCTTTTTTTCTTCCCCTAGGCCACACTATCTCTCTCTTTCTCTTGCAGCAATGTTTTTTTTTTTTGTCTTTTTGCCTTTATGTGGAGCCGCACCTGCGGCATATGGAGGTTCCCAGGCTAGGGGTCCAACAGGAGCTGTAGCTGCCGGCCTTCGCCACAGCCACAGCAACGCGGGATCCGAGCCACGTCTGCAACCTTCACCACAGCTCACGGCAACGCCGGATCCTTAACCCGCTGAGCGAGGCCAGGGATTGAACCCGCAACCTCATGGTACCTAGTGGGATTCGTTAACCACTGAGCCACGAAGGGAACTCCTCTCTTGCAGCAATGTTGGCACAGCCACAGCTGCAGGAGGAAAATCATCTGGAAGGGAGCTCGGGGGTCCCCAGAGCCCTCAGCTCTTTCTCTCCTGCAGAACGAGTCACCCAGCCCAGGAGGTCTTCCGGTCCCATTTCCTGGGCAGACAGTAGGGAGGAGAAGGAGACATTAACTGAACACCACTCTGCAAATGGAAACCACACTGGGTTAGGACAGTTAGGCGAGGGGGCAGCTGCAAGTAACAGTGGTGACATCTTAAGGAGGACTTAACCGCGTCTGACACTGTTGTAGGTGTTTTCAATGTCTCAGCTGATGTAAGACTCAAAGTCATCCTCTGAGGTGGGTGCTAGTATTGGTCCCGTTTTACAGATGAGGTAACTGCAGGATAAAGTTAAAAGGTTTGCTCAAGGTCACAAAGCTAGTTACGGACCCGGGTCAGAATTCAGACCTGATAGTGGGCCTGTGTTCTCAAGCCCTGTGCTGCTGAGGAGTCAAGGCAGGCTTTCTTGAGTTGGTGACAATGAGATGGCATCTATGGCTAAGCACAGCTGGGTCTGGACTGATGAAACAAAGTACCATAGACTGGGGTGGCTTCTAAACAATGGGAATTTATTTCTCACAGTTCTGGAGGCGAGGAAGTCCAAGATCAAGGTGCTAGCAGAGGGTGTCTGCTGAGGGCTTCCTGGTTCATAGACGGTTGTCTTTTCTCTGTGTCCTCACATGACTAGAGGGTCAAGAGAGCTCTCTGGAGTGTCTTTTTTTTTTTTCCCTCTCTCTGTCTTTTAAAATTACTCAGTGCATTTTATTACGTTTATAGTATAACGATCATCATAACCCAGTTTTATAGCATTTCCATCCCAAACCTCTCTGGGATGTCTTTGATAAATGGGCACTAATCCCACTTCTAAGGAATCCACCCTCATGACCTAATCACCCCAGGCTGCCTCTCCAAATACCATAGCAATAGGGATTAGGTTTCAGCATATAAAGTTTGGGGAGACACATTCAGTTATCCACAAGCTGGATGATCAAATATGCCACAAGCTCTTGCCCTTCCTTCATGCCCATGTCCCTGGCAGACACTACTAGTTGATTATAGCACCCCTTTTCTCAGATGGGGACTCTTCAGACTCCTTCAGATTCCTCAAGTAGGAGCTTCAAGAAGCCCCAACTGATTGATCAGAATCAGTTCAAGAATCGCAACCTATTTGCCACTCGAGGTTTTGCTAATCCTAAACCAGCTGGCAACCTAAAACCACACTGGTTTTGCTTCGAAGCACCTCCTCTGTGCCAGTGAGGCAGCCACTATTGATTAGGCACTTGCTGTATACAGTAGTTTAGCTTTCCCAATATATGGTTATTTGAGCTACCTGGACTGGGTCCTCATTCATTGAAAACAGAGTGACAGGGAAAGGCAGGGGACCTGGAAGACCTGTGAGCTTGGGGAGTTGTCTGGGGAATGGAAATCACCCTTGGACCTTGCATAGAACTTCACGTGGGATTCACAGCCTGTAGAGAGCTTCACTGCTGGATCAACCTGGGTTCCCTCCCGGGGTCTCTGAATCCTCACAGCCAAATAGAAATTATGCCGAGAATGGCAGTCACGGCTGGTCCTAAACATCAGCTTCCGAGCCGAAAATTTAAAACATCTGCTCAAATGCTGACCTCTACGCGACACGCTCTCATAGCCCCGCCCTGACCAGCTGTGTGTCAACAGAGCCCAGCTCCCTCTGAAAACCCAGAGCAGAGGGCAACGTGTGATGGGGAGGGGGGCTAAGCAACCCAAACAGGACCCCTACAGTCACTTACACCTTAGAGGGTTCCTCTGTTTCCCTTAAGTCCTGCCACCATTTCAAGCACTCCCGTCACATATTGTCTTTTTAAAAAAATTATACATTTAATGTGGTTATACTTGTGTGAATAGATCAGTATGATATAAGTGATATTTAGTAACCGGTAATTACTGCATGTTAGCCATCTGCTATTCCTGAGGGTTTCACCAAACCCTTTCATAAAAGCAAAATGATACTCCGCAGCCAAATTATATAACATTAACAGAATATTTTATATGCGAAATGCTGTATTTCTTTACTTTTCATTCAACTAAAAATGTACACAGTCAGTAACAAGCCATTTTCAGCTGCATATTTATCCAAAACATTTCACAGGCAAAAAAAAAAAAGTCAAGTGAGAAAAATAATAGTTCAGCCACATGAGGACTCGAAAAAACACATTAGAAAAGGAATCCTCATTACAATAATAAACGAGGGTCCAATTAAAGCTGCCACATGCAGGGGGGGTCCGTACACGGCAGGGAGGTTCTGCCCCTGACTTGGAGAGGCTCCCGCACCCTAACCAGCATTCCTAGGCCGGCGACACCACAGCTGCCATAGAGCAAATGTCCACTAGTCCAGCCACTTTTCAGCTTCACTTCTGGAAGGGGCTTCTTGAGTATAAGCAGATACTGTTTTCTAGATGTCTGGACCTCTGTCTCATCACCCTATAACCCTCACCATCTTGGGACGTGCAGCCAGACAGCGCACGAGCGACGCAGGCTCTGCGCGCCACAGGGCATCCACGAGAAGACGCATCTCAACAGGCACGAACCTGAGCTGAGAGCTCCTTGGATGGGAGAGACACAGGTTAGTGGCATTTGCCAAGTGTGATGTGTGGAGCCCTGAGGGGGAGGGAAGGGAAGAGCCTGCATCTAGTTCCTGCAGAGGCCATGGCCTGTGGGGGGATGAAAGTGTTGCATAGCGCTCGAGCAGTATTTACCTTTGCTGAGCCTCAGTTTCCTCATCTGTAAAATGGGAACAGAATAGTTACCTGCAGGCGTCATTGGAGGATTAAGTGAGATTATATATGCCAGGTGCTAAGAATAGTGTCTGGCCCGTAAAAGTCACTTACTAAATGTTTTGCTATGTTTATTATTAGGCTTAGGATATCATTGAGTAAATATAATATAACCAAATGAAAGAGCAGGGAATAATCATGGAACAAGATGGCAATGAGTGCAAAACCCTTGAGTACAGACTACATTCGAGATGTTGAAGAGGGAACAGAGGGGGCAGGTGAGCAGAGGCTAAATGGGGCTGAGCAATGAAGGCAGATTTCCTAAGAACTTCCCTGTTTCAAATCCTAAAGGGTGTAGGTCATTTGCAGTCCCTGGCAAGGGTAAGGAGGCCTCTGAAGGAAGATTTATTCCTCAGGCCTCATGCCTATCCCGTGGGCTCCAGCAATCAGGTCAACAGTGGGGCCTATTTATGGTAACTTGGGCCCCATAAAATAGGCTTTCTTCCAGAGTGGATAATTGAGAAGGGCAGGGAATTCACAGAGGCACCTGAAGTCCCTGTGTCAGCAGTTTACTTCTAATTAATCTTTTCAGAATGCTCTGTCCTGGCTTGCAAGAGCTCCCAATGTTTACCTCCTGACTTCTTAAAGGGCCAGGGTCTTTTTCATACAAACATTAAAGAACCTCCCAGATAATAGAAAATCTATTTTTAACCCGATTACTTGGCTATTTCCCTTCTCCCAAATATACACACACAGCCAGGGAGCGGGAGATGTGGGAGGGGGGCATATGGACGAACGAGCACATCTCAGGAGGAGAGACCAGGATAACCAATGGCAAGGCAAGGAAGGTGGTGGGCTGGGCCTTGACCGTTGTCGCCATCTCAGAAAGCCAGTGGCGGTAGAGCATGATCCCACCACCCCAGCAGACCCAGAGGCCTCCCACCTTTTTACCTGGAGATCTGGCTTCGCAGAGCTGCTGGACCGCCATACCCCCCATCTGCCCATTCGCCCAGCCGGCCCGGGTTTGGTGATGACTCAGCAACTGAGGTTCAGATTCAGAGAACAGTAACCCACAGCCGCAGCTTGAGGGTAAGAGGCACACGGGACAGGGTTGCCCGTGCCACGTGCTTTGGCAAGACATGTACTATGGACAGAGCCCACATCACACGATCCTGGGTATTTAAGAGCCACGTGGGGTTGAGAATGCCTAAATACGGGGCACCCCAGTCTTTGCTGTCTCAAGCATCTGGACTCATCAGCGTTCGGGGGGAGGGAGAAGACCTCCCCACCCCAGGGAATCAGGCCCTAGAGATGGGAGGCAGCCGCTCATGATGGGGCGGCACGGACTAAGAAAGCATCAGGCATTTGGAAAGAGGACAGACATAGAAAAGAAAACCCCTCCTCAGGTGTGCTTTACCTACAACAAAGCAAAGTAAATTTACAAGCACGTTATGGGAACCGCAGGAGAGGGAAATCACAGAAGGTCTCTCGTGAACAAGGAAATTGGAAACAGAAATTGGCATCTTCCAGTACAGTGCCAATTATTATTGATTTGCACCATGTACAATGTCATTGATGACAAGTGTCCTTGTCACTATCTTCTTTCTGCTCTTAGTGATTACGCGAACATTCGAAAGGTTTCCAAGGGCTCCTTCTCAACTTCCTCGCCCCAATCTTGTTTTTCCTATAACATCTTACACGTCTTAAACCCCAACCCTCTTCCCAATTGGGAGGTTTCTTTGCGCCTTGAGAGAGCCTACTGCACAAACGGTGGGCTCCTGGCAGGCCAACACTGTGCTTTTCCCTCTCTGGAATCCCTACTAGGTTGAGCCTGGAGTGGGCAAATAGTAAGTGCTCAAAACATAATTGCTGGAGTTCCCGTCGTGGCTCAGTGGTTAACGAATCCGACTAGGAACCATGAGGTTGTGGGTTCAATCCCTGGCCTTGCTCAGTGGGTTAAGGATCTGGCGTTGCTGTGAGCTGTGGTGTAGGTTGCAGACGCGGCTCGGATCCCGCGTTGTTGTGGCTGTGGCGTAGGCCGGCAGCTACAGCTCCTGTTGGACCCCTAGCCTGGGAACCTCCATATGCCGCGGGTGCGGCCCTAGATAAGGCAAAAAAGACAAAAACAAAAAAACATAACTGCTATGTGGTGCAACATGTCTCAGTTTTGTCTTCCCAGGTTGCATGACAATCTGAGAGTCATACACTGAAAGGCAGCAGGAGAAGGCAGTTGGGTCCCAGCTGCTGCCAAGATGGGGCTCTGAGCAAA
>PVHT021183519.1:2984599-3014686 GCA_004024745.2 Catagonus wagneri | reverse complement strand
GGGCTGGTCTTCAGGCTGGAGGAGAACCTGCCAGGATTTGCCTGAAATCTCTGCATCTTCTCTGGATAGACTGAGTTGGAGGTGGGGGTGGGGGAAGACTACCCCCCAGGACAATGAGAATAAAGAACAAGCTTACCCGTTCTGGACCAAGCAGACCCCCTGTGAGAATCAAAGATGGCTCAGGGCCTGCCTGGGAACAATTCGCTCCGTGTGGACCCCAAAGTTAGAGGAAAACTGAAGAGCAGAACAATTTCCCATTCATGAGGAAAATGAAGAGGCCGGGGATCTTTTCAATGAGTCAGCTGTAGGCAGAGGGATTTATTTATAATATTATTATTTGGTAGAAAAAGAACTTACTATGGCCGAATGTAAAAAGTATTTTTTTTGATAAGTTAAAGAGATTAAGAAAAATCGGGGCCGATTTTGACAGAGAATGGTGTGTAAACGAGAGGTGTTATCAGTGAGAATCTGGCACCAGCTCCATTTTGTTATGGTGAAAAATATCAGTATTATTTACTAAGAAGATTAGGGTTGAATTGGAAGAGAGGCTGGTTGTTGTGTGCAGATGGAGATAAGATAAGGGTTGTACCTTCTCCGCAGAGCCAAATGCAGCACACACAGCGCTGTTATCTCGGGGCTGGCAAGCAGGGGATATTAAGATGTACGTTGTAATTACCAGTGGCAGGAGCAAATTTCATAGCGACTATTTTAAACCCTAATAAAACGCCGGCCTTTAATTATACGGCTTTGAAATATTTTTCTCAGTTAATTGCAACGGGGGAAAATAAAATCAACCTCGTATTTGAAACTGATTCTCACAGGGAAAGCCCTCGCCTGGCGCTCCAGCTGCCTCTGAGCGCCGCGCTGCAGGGCGAGGGGCTGCCTCGGTTCCGAGAGTGAGTCGTGGTTCCATCCGCCCCCGTCCTCACTGCCTGCCCCCCGCCCCCCAGCCCCAGAGAGGAGATGGAATAAGAGAGGGGGACATCTTTCCGTGTAGAAGTAGACCCTGCCGCTCACTCCAAGAAGCCTCATGCTCACTCCTTCTGGGAACGAGGTCTGATTTCTAGAAGCTGGGGGCAGGTGGGACGCAGGTAGGCAGGGAGGGGCTTCTACTCTGCGGGGGCGGCTCCCCACCCCGACCCAGGCCCCAGCCAGTGGAGCACCCGGCCCCTGGCCCTCCCCACAGGGGCGATTGAGGACGCCATGCATCTTGGCCCAGGCTTTCAGGTTCATAGAACAAAGTCTCCCGTCATTAACTCCTTCCTCCCCTTTGCCTGACACTAATTAAAAACAATACCAGCAATAGCAGCAGTGGTGGCTGCTGATGGAATAGCTCCTCTATGCCAGGCACTGCCCTGAGCACCTTTTTTTTTCCTTCTTTTTAGGGCCCCACCAGGGTATGGAAGTTCCCAGGCTATGGGCCAGATCAGAGCTGCAGCTGCCGGCCCGCACCACAGCCACAGCCACAGCCACACCAGATCCGAGCCACATCTGTGACCTACACCACGGCTCGTGGCAACGCCAGATCCTTAACACACTGAGCGAGGCCAGGGATCGAACCCGCATCCTCAGGGACACTATGTCAGGTTCTTCACCTGCAGAGCCACAACAGGAACTTCCACCGGAGCACTTTAACCCTGGTCAGCATCCCAGCTGGAGGTAGGTACCGCTGTTAGTTACAGTTTTGACTACTGTTTCTGAGGTCCAGAGAAGTAAAGTCACTTGCCCAGGATCACACCCATCCAGGTCCATCTGACCCCAGAGCCCTGCTCCTCAGCTGTCGGGGTAAACTCACCTCTCCACCTGCCTTCTCCTTTCCGGAGGCTCACCGACGCCCACCTGTGACTGCGGGCCGTTACCTGGACTCCCTGCCCCATCTCTCAGCATCTGCTCCACACTCTTTTAGGAAATTTCAAAGACCCCCTAGGCTGCCTGCAGAACAACAATCAGCCAACACAGCTGCCTCCCGGGCCCTCTACGGCCCGGTCTCCGTTACCCGTCCTCGCTGTTGTCCACTTTGCCCAGTTGGAGGGTTCACGGGCTGCCGAAGGGAACCACGCAAGCTCGTCTTCTCCCTGCCTGGAACCCCCTCAAAAGTTTTCTCCCCTTGGCTGTTTTTCAAAGTGCGGTCCAAACCGCCACGCCTCCTGAAGCAGGACCCCTCCCGGCCCCCCCACAGCCCGCTCTGGTCATGCCAGGTCTGACCCTCTTTCAGCCCCGACTTTCTTTGCATCATTTAGGATGTAAACTCTCAGGCGCAGACAGTCACACACACACCATTCATCTGAGGGCCAAACACGAGTTGCTGAATAGTAATTGTTAGTTATCCTTTAGCATAGGTATGTTTCGTTTTCCCTGGTTGGATTATAAAGTTCTGACGGCAGGAATTGGAATGTGAATTGCCTTACAATCCCAGCCCTGCCCTGCCAGAGGTGACTTTGGTGGGAAAAGGGGCTAGTTTTTTATCTGGGTCCCATGAGGTGGAAAGACCTGTGGGCAAGAGGCCAAGAGATGGCACAACATAGTTTGTCACCTTGTGTCACTCCTAGGTAACATGGGGCCAGTAACACTCTCCCTGTAGAGTGTGTGGAGGAGTGGAGATCCAATGATGAGATGAAGAAGGCTTGGTCAGGAAGCACACAGACGTGGCATGTTGATAAATAACTACTGCTTTCTCTCAGGGGCCACCAGGCTCTTTCAAGTTATTTTGTTGGCTGCTGCCAAGGCGAAAAGAAGATCTCTCACCCTCCATCCTTGGCCCCTGGGCCCTGGCCCTATACGATGCTGTCTTCAGGCAAGGGGATCCGACCCTAGAAACCATGGTGTGAGCTCTGGAGGAATTAGAAGTGTCCTTCCAGAATCTTCTCTGGAGCCGACGTGAGGGGTGGAGAGTGGTTTGTGGAAGGTCTTTCTCCAGAGGAAAGAGACAGCCCGATCAGATTCTGAGCTGTTGGGACCATTTCTCATTCAGAGCTAGGGGTGGAGGCAGGCCCCTCCATCCATGAAGGGCACCAACCTCACAACAAAGGGAGGCTTTCTCAGAGCACCTAGGGGGACCCATTAGCATGCCGCTTTTGCTGACCAACTGTTATTCACAGGGGAGAGTTGGCTTCAGATAGAAAGCACAGACAGTCAGATGTGCAGTGTTCCTATGATCCCTCTCACTGAGCTCTCTGACATGCCCTTAGAGCTGGGCATAAAAGGAATTATTATTATTATTATTTTTTTCTGCTTCTTAGGGCTGCACCCAAGGCATATGGAAGTTCCCAGGCCAGGGTAGAACTGGAGCTGCAGCCACTGGCCACAGCCGCAGCAACTTAGAATCTCACCTACACCACAGCTCACCGCAACGTCAGATCCTTAGCCCACCGATCGAGGCCAAGGATTAAACCTGTGTCCTCATGGATACTAGTTAGGTTCATTTCTGCTGCACCACAGTGGAAACTCCCTAAAAGGAATTCTTATAAAGCTCCTCTGCCTCCATTAAGTTATGCTTTACCTTCTCAGAGTCAATCTATTTAATTCTTTATGGAATCTCTCCGTACATCACAGCTCTAACCTTTCTGTCAGATATGTAATGGTCTGAAAATAGATACTTAAAAACACCAGGAACCCCTTCATCCGCCCCTAAGGTCTAGGGAAAATTTCCCTACAGAAGGGGAATAATTCTTTGGCCTGCAATGATTATTACCATCAACACAAACATTTATCCAATACTGACTAAATATACCTATTTGTAAACGTCAATTTTTATTATCGATAACAATAGCAAACACAAATGGAATTTTTTTTTTTTTTTTTTGGATGCAAGCTGCTGCACTCCAGCTCTTTACATGTGGCTTCATTTAATCCTTATAAAACCCTCTGAGGTGGGTGCTATTATTATCCCCATTTTATTGATGGGAAAACGGAGGTTTGGCGAAGTTACCTGACAGCTGAACACTGAATCCAGCCTCAATTCTGAAGCTGTGCTCTTAGCCACAGTGTTGCACAGCTTCACATGGGGCCAGCCAGCATTATGTGAGTGTGTGTCCACATCGAGAAGCGTTTGATTATATATACTTAGTGCACACTCATGTGCGTGTGTTGGTGTGTTTGCAGCAATCCCCTGCCATTCCGGCCCTCTCGGCAGCAATGACTGGGGCTTTGTGACTCCCGGGCTCTGGGAGGACAGGGCCTGCTCAGCCACAGTGCTGGGTAAATAGCAGGAACCAGCAGGCACGTGCTCTCGGTCACAGAGCTCAGAGATTGAATCCCGAGCGGGTGTCTGTCCTGGGCAGCGGCAGCTGGCCCTGGGGTTGCAGCCTTTGTGGGTGCTGGATGGCGTAGGGGCTCTCTTGCTGTTCCAGAAATGATTAATACTCTGATACTATTTTGATAGCTTTAGGAGACACCCCTCTGTGGACTGGGATGCTACTGGTTGATATAAAATGATATATTTTTTCAATCTACTTCATGGCGGCAGTAATTCAGACAAGGAAATGTCTTTTGCCTTCTACTGGAGCTTTATGCTGCTTAGGAAGAAAAAAAAAATAATCGCAACGATGAAGAGAATTTTTTGGAGAACTTAATGCATTAGTAACTGGGAGCTTAGCAAATGAAACACTTTCTAAATTTCTTGATATTGAACAAATGATTTTCCCTCCCTCCAGAACAGTAATGATTATCTCCTCGTCTCCCCAAAGCCAGGCAGCCCAAGGGAAGTACAATGAGAGCAAACACAGCCCGGGGAGGGGCTGAAAATATTACAGTGGTTTTCTGATTATTTTTTTTTTTCACCCAGAAGCAGCTCTCTGTCTCGGTTTCTGTGAGCAACTATCTTTTATTTTTGCAGCCTGCTCTGGAGGGATTAGAACACATCATTTTAAGCCATAGACAAAAACTAATCTTGAGATTGTGCTGTATTGTTTGTTCCTCCCACATTTAAGTTGCTTTGTCCCTGGCCAGAACATACCATGACCAAAATAGCTCCTTATTTTATTTAATTTATTTATTTATTTTTGCTTTTTAGGGCCGAACCTGTGGCCTATGGAGGTTCCCAGGCTAGGGGTTGTAATCGGAGCTACAGCTGCCGGCCTATGCCACGGCCATAGCAACGCCAGATCTGAGCCTCGTCTGCAACCTACACCACAGCTCACGGCAACGCCGGATCCTTAACCCACTTAGCGAGGCCAGGGATCAAAGCCATGTCCTCAGGGATACTAGTTGGGTTCGTTACCGCTGAGCCATGACCGAACTCCCCACAGTAGCTCTTTAAAAGACTTGCTCCTTTCCAGGGCCTTTCTTCAGGCCATTTTGCCTTCCCTAGTTTGCACACAAGCTGAGGCCTTCAGTAAGAGCAATGTTTTAAGAGATTCCCAAAGGTTTTAAGAGATGCTGATTTTGCAACAAACGTAGAATTCAACAAAGTTTAAATTCTACGTTTGCTAGTGCCAGTCTGTGGAATGACAGAAATGGCCAGCGAGTAGCTAGTAGCTAGAAGAGTCGGGGACTTTGAGGGGATTTGGCGACAGGGAAACTGTGATCAGAGAACTAAGCTGGAGCGTTCAGTGTAAATCCGGGAAGAACATTATTTTTTGATCAAAGTTATAGGGGTCCATAGTTCCAAAGTAAAAATGTCACTCTGTCAAGCTCAGTCCCTTTTCACAGTCCCCAGAGGCTACAATTTCAGTCTTTTAGCAGCTTCTTCTATTATTTAGTTCCACATATCTAAATAACGTACTTATGCTGCTGTTTCTACATTTCCCCGTTTTAGACCCTGTCTCCTAACTTCCTATAAGGCAGCTGAGTTTGGGGCTCTCTCACATGCACCCCCTACTCTCACTTTCTCCCCACCTACACTTTCCCTGCCTCCCAAGCTTACAACACAGTTATGTCATCATTTTTGATATGGTCAAGGTTTAGTGTTTACATTCCTATGACTATGAAAATAGTTATTTACTGTGGAGCTGTGTGTATTCTAGGCTGTATTTCCTTTCTTGCGCTTTCCTTGTTTTTTGGTAGCGTCCATAATTCTCTTTTCTCCTCTGTCCCAAGCTCTTAGCCCCTATGTTGTTACGGCCCATCAGGCAACTTCACTGGCTTGTTCTCTGAGTACCATCCAAACTTCCACCCACTTCAACCCAAGACAGAAACTTAGAATTCATTCCCGACCGCTTTCTCTCCCTATCCTTCTCTCACAACCCCCTAGTCTACAGAAGCTTATGGATTCTACCTTTACACTATGTTATTTCTCCCTTTTCCTTCTGCTGCTACCTTGGTTCAAGGCCTCATGCTTAGGTCAGTGGAAGAGCCTCTACATTATTCAGAGTAATCTAAATATCATCATATCCTAATAAAGAACATGTCACAAATATTGGAACAAAAGTCTCAGTGGTTTAGCACAATAAAGTTTTTTTTTTCTTGCAAAAAAAATTTCTCTTTCCCTTAATTAACGATATATTTATTACTAGGTCATTCCTAAATGTTGTTAAGCCTTCTCTTGATATGTTTAAAATATTAGGAATTTTAGGAGATCCTGTTGTGGCTCAGTGGAAACGAATCTGACCAGTCTCCATGAGGACGCAGGTTCGAGCTCTGGTCTTACTCAGTGGGTTAAGGATTTGGCATTGCTTTGAGCTGTGGTGTAGGTTGCAGATGAGGCTCAGATCCTGCATTGTTGTGGTTGTGGTGTAGGTCGGTGGCTACAGTTCCAATTTGGCCCCTAGGCTGGGAACTTCCATATGCTGTGGGTGAAGCCCTTCAAAAAATGACCAAGAAAATAAAGAAATAAAAAAATAAAATTGGGAGTTGAAAAAAATGTTAGGAATTTTATCAATTTTAATTTTTCCCCAGAGACTTCCATGTCATAGCTCCCTATCCTCCTACTTCAACCGGGTGTTCCCAAGGCTATTGTATAGTTATTGCCTTAGGACCTTATGATTCACTCATTGATTCTCTCAGCTTTGCTCCTGTATTAGACTCCCTGTTTCTGACATGCAACATCTTCCTCTTTTTCTGTTTACTCCTTCATATTTCTCATGGTAAAAAGATAGGTAAGACAGGGGGAGGTGACTTTTTTGAGCTCATATATGAATGAAAATGTCATTACCCTGTATTTACGCTCAATTGATAGTTTGCCTAGGTATAGAATTCTAGGATGGAAATAATTTCCCTTTTGCTTTAAAAAGTAGTTCTCGACTTCCTGGGATTTTGTACCAATTTTGAAACCATGAAATCAGCAAAATAAGATGATGAGCATGGTGGCAACCTACTCATAGAGTTTTAAGAACTGGAGGAAAGTCGAAGGGTGAGAGATTACCCTTTAGCAGGTAGGTATGTGCTGATTTTGTTAATAGGAGTGGTAGCATTACCTTACCTTTTCAGACTCCCTTCCTTGCTTAATGACCTTCAATATCTCTGCCACTCTCTGTTCTACTGGACTGAGTTAAGTCTTCTCTAAACAGCCTTCCAAACTGCTACCCACCTCATGCCTTTCTAGTGTGCCTACTCTATCTAGTCCAGTTCAGATAAGCTATTCTTCTTCTTACCCCCTGCTCGCTTTTCCTCTTCACCAGCTAGGAATTCTCTTCCCTAAATGTTTCCTTTTTAAAACAAATCTTACATGTTTTCAAGGCCTGCTTCAAAGCCCATCTTCTTCATGAGATCTCGTTATGCTGATTGCCATATAGTCTGGACTGGCTCACTCAGCCTTCCCTCCATTCATTCTCTTTGTAGTTGGAGATATTAGACAGATGCAAACTACATCCCTGAAATTTTCTTGCAGCCAGGGTTCTGGATTTGAAATAGGTTCTGCCTAACTTGATACATTCACACAGATTTGGAACTGAATCCAACTGAACTGGAATTTGGCACTGGGTTACTTACCATAGCATCTGCAGAAGAAGAAAATGAATGAGGCCAAAAATAGAGCAAGAGAGTTTCCCTATCAGCTAGTGCTCAAGGGATCAGTGTGACAACTTCAAGGCTGACTATTTGGGTGAACCAGGGTCCTCCTACTTCATTCATTAGTCACTTCATGCATATTTGTGGAATGAAGAAAGAATGAATGATCACTAGAAAGCTGTTAGGGATTTCAAGCACTGAGGTACTCATTAACCCCCACCCTCAAATAAAAAGAAGAGAATGTTTCAATAAATAGATCTTGTCCTGGGGAGTTCAGTGTCATCACCTACAGTGGTGGCCAAAGGGTTGATGGCAGAGTAGGGGCTGAATGGTTAGTTAACCTTGCATATCCCACATACACAATCCCCTGGCCAGTGCTGCCTGGTTGGAGGCATTTTCGTTTTGCTCTTTCAGAAGCAAGTTTCTTTCCCACAAACCTCCCTCACTTCATCTGGTGTCCAGTTCACTTCCTATTTGCTAGTGTCATGGGAATATCACTCTATAACAACAGCACGTGTGTATTCTCCCAAACTGAGTTCTGTGATCTCTCTTTGTTCTCCAGGGAACTCATGCATATCTGCCATTATGTCACTTCTGACACGGAGAAGAAAAGGAGGACTCTGCTGAGAGTAACTGACAAGGCAAGGACAACATGTTCCCAGGTCAGGCAAGTCAGTCTTACAGCTAGCTGTTCACAGGCGTTCTCTGGAAAATGCCATACATCTAAACACCATCCCAGATGCTATCTGTAAGGAGGCAACCAATGTATGATCAACTATATTAATAAATGTTTTAAAACTACATGTGGCCACTAATGAAATGACCACTGACTAAGAGTGTGCTCATCAAGGATCATGCGGAGACCAAAGAGACAGAGGAAAGCAGGTGAACCACAGGCAGAAGCAATAACTAAGATTAAAATGTACAAACACGACTGAACATTTACCGTGAGCTATTTTCAAGTATATAATCTCACTGAAGGCACACCTTGTGAGTTATATAGTATAACCACATTTTGCAAAGGAGGAAACTTAAGAGTCAGAGGAGTTAAGTATCTTATCTTAGTCCACATAGCTGGTGTCTGAGTTAGGATTTGGACCCAAGCTACTTGATGTCAAGTCATGGGCTCTGTTTCAGTCTTTGTGCAGTTTTATAAGTCCCAGCATACAAACAAATGGCGAGAACCAGAGAAAGACTTAGAAGAGGCAGAATGGCCACTAACAGTTTTAGGGTACATGCTCAGGGGAAAGGTAAATGGGTAAGAATTGTTTATCCTGGGAAAGAGAGTATCTTGTGACCTGTGGTCTTTACTACAGGGACACAGATGGAATTTAGAGAAACAGAAGCTCCAGAAAGTGTTAGATGAATTCCTCAGGAGCCCTTTGACCCTGGAAGATACTCTCTTCAGTCTGGAGTGGATTAGGGAGGCTTCTAGAAGCTTGGAGGCAGACAAGGGCATTAGTTTCTAAACCTCAGCTCACCCACAGCACCTCCATCATATTCCAGTAGGTACATTGGTTTGGTCTACACAAAATAGGTCAAAAACCAGTAAGGTACCATACTGCTTTGAATCAAGTGTCCATTAAGATTTCTGTCATGTACTCACATATCCTTTTGCTCAATTGGTATTTATTGCATTCCAATTAAATACTCAGCTCTGTTCCTAGTCTTGTAACTCATAAAAGAAGCTTACCATCTTAGAGGAAAGACTAGAAACACACAAGTCAGTTAAGGAACAATTCAGAATAGGAAAGATCAAGGGCCCAAAATAATGATATGGGCAAAACAAATACTATATTGTATTTGTATGTATGTACGTATGCGTATACATATGTACGTATGCATTTACATTGTATTTATTTTAAAAGTAAGTGGAATGGTTAAAATGGCAGATAAAAACACAGACACTCACATTAACACACACACACATACATAACATACACAGTAAATGATAACTTAAGTCTTTTATGGGTACTAGAGAGAAATTTCTTGTAGAGGCCAAACTAGAGTCACTGGCTATCCTAAAACCATCAAGGACAATAGCTATCTTTATTTGGAGTCCCCGCCCTAAAGCATATCTAACAAATTAAAATTCACTCACACGCACACTACATGCATGTGTTTAGTTTGAAACATTTTTTCACAAAATGTTTTTAAAATTATTGCTTTTAGGAGTTCCTATTGTAGCACAGCAGAAACGAATCCGACTAGGAACCATGAGGTTGCAGGTTCGATCCCTGGCCTTGCTCAGTGGGTCAAGGATCTGGCATTGCTGTGAGCTCTGGTGTAGGTTGCAGACACGGCTTGGATCCTGCGTTGCTATGGCTGTGGCGTAGGCCGGTAGCTACAGCTCCAGTTGGGCCCCTAGCCTGGGAACCTCCATATGCCGCAGTGCGGCCCTAAAAACCAAAAATAAATAAATAAATAATAAATAAATAAATAAATAAATAAAATTATTGCTTTTACAAGTATTTGGCTAAGAGTGACTCATTTAAGTCACAACTGACAACTGTTTTCTGGCAAGAGGATGCCTACCCAGAAATTTCCCCTACCAAGGGGAAAAATCTAATTTACAAATTGTTCTCAAATATTTTCAAATATGACTTTTTTGGGGGGGCTGTGTCCATTGCATGTGGAAGTTTTCAAGCTGGGGATCAAACCTGTATCACAGCATCGACCCAAGCCCCTGCACTGACGACGCCAGATCCTTAACCTGCTGCACTGCAAGAGAACTCCCTAATATAATATTTTTATGAATACTAAATTTAACAATGCCAGATGACAAAAGTGACACTTGAAGATATTTAATCTAGAAAATATTAATTCTAACTATCAGGTTTCCTTTTAGAATCAAGAGCCATTAAATACATTTTATGTATAATTGTTGAAATGAAACCATGTAGACCCTAGGATTGTATTCAAGTGCCCAAGGATAAAAATGACCTGGATTTGGTACAGAAAACAAAAATAAGAGATGTCCTAATAAATATATATATCTATATAATATGAAATGAAAGCTTCATTTTTTTTCCCTTTCACTGAGAATCATACAAATGTAAAAAGCACAAAATATATGAAGGGTACTAATTCCTGTCAGGAACTAGTCCTTCATCTTATGTTCTTGGAATTACTTAGGGGCGGTGATACTCAGAGGCAAGGGGATGAACTTGGTGGCCACGGGGGAGCCTGTGAAGACTGGGCGCCCATAAGAAGGGAGGGGCCCAGCAAGGAAGGATACAATACACTTTGCTTGGTCACCCCAAGCAGCCTCTAGTTTCTGGCAAAGGTTTGGGGACCCCTTCCCCTACACTTGTCCCTTAACTCCCCACCAGTGTTCATCCCTGTAAACCAAACTAATATCTCCTAAACACTAAATTTTAGATGTACCTTCATGGCACTTGCCAGCTAAAATATTTTATGTTTAGAATATCTCACATTTCAGAGTTCCCCGTTGTGACTCAGCCGCTTAAGGACCTAACATAGCGTCCGTGAGGATGAGGGTTTGTTTGATCCCTGGCTTCGCTCTGTGGGTTAAGGATCCAGAGTTGCCGCAAGCTGCAGTGTAGGTTGCAGGTGCAGCTCAGATCCAGCGTGGCTGTGGCTGTGGTAGAAGCCAGCAGCTGCAGCTCTGATTCAGCCCCTGGTCCGGGAACCTCCATATGCAGCAGGTGCCGCCCTAAAAAGAGAGAAAAAAGAGCATCTCATGTTTCCATCTTGGAATTACGTCCAAAACGAATGCCTCCTACTGCTCTCTGCACACCTGCAGGAAGACACCAGGGCTGCGTGGCACATGTCTACCATCCTTTCCACTCACCACAGGCAGGGCCACGGAGAGAGGGAGAAAGTGGGCAACGCCTGGAGGCTCGAGGCTCATGTATGGGGCAGGTGGTGCCAGCTTTGCTGGCTGGAAGAAGAGGATGCGAGCTGATAGAGAAGAGAAATATGGGGCCCGGTTCAACCCCAAGGGGGCTGCATTTAGCTGGGGAGACACCTGCAATGACTGACTACAACCACCAAGGACGTCCTGGGTTGCGTGATAGCCACAGCAATTCAGAGAGGTCGGAGCCCGCATAGAAATTATGGTTCTTGAACCAGGCGGGGTCTGCTCCCTCATGGGCATGCTGGAGGCTGTTTATCTTGAATCGCTCAGCTTTTCCAAGTTTCTGTCTCATTATGGACTCTTTCCTATGGACTCTTTCCTCTCTCCCCTAACTCCCAGAAACACTGGCAAGCTTCTTTAGTCATTTGTGTTTCTTTACGTTATCAAGGCTAGAGGTATATCTTCTCTGATAGATAATGGCCCTCAGTTAAGACTAGCAAAAGCTATTTTGCTTGATGTATTAGCGCCCTATTTTAGAATAATCCTATTCCCTTGATTCTTTAGTATTTACAATTTTTGTAAGTACCGATTATATTTTCTAAGTCAAAGTGGGGTAAAATTAGCGCATTGTATTCTGTTGTTGCCGCTTTCTGGAGTAGTCAGTCTTACATATTTGAACAATACCACCCTGGTGTAATTTTAAAAGGTAAGAGCTCGATTCTTTAAAAAACACTTAGATGGGCAGTGTGAGCTCTCTCTGAGGATCCTCGCATTAGGAGTGTTTTACATAAATCACACAAAAGGAAAATGCGTTTGGAGGGGATCAGGGCTCATCTGAGCTGAGAGCCCAGACCGGCTGAATTGTGGCAAATGGGCCCCTTTCTGCCAGCTGCACACTGTCGTCCAGGTGACACCCAGGCCGTCTTCCATTAATGAGCTTCTGGTCTGGGGAGTGACTGGAGGGGGCATGTTAAAAGTCAGGTCCAAACAGAAGCAGTGACCCTCCTCGGTGTTCCCCAGCTAATCAAGACTGTGCATTTACCATGCAATCCCTGTCAACTTGGCAGCAGCCTTTATGGGCTCTGGACCTCACTGCTTTGGATTATCTAAAACTCCTGAAATAAGAATTCGTGGAGTTCCCGTTGTGGCTCAGTGGTTAACGAATCTGACTAGGAACCATGAGGTTGTGGGTTCGATCCCCGGCATCGCTAAGTAGGTTAAGGATCTGGTGTTGCCGTGAGCTGTGGTGTAGGTTGCAGACGCAGCTCGGATCCCGCGTTGCTGTGGCTGTGGCGAAGGCCGGCAGCTATGGCTCCTGTTAGACCCCTAGCCTGGGAACCTCCATATGCCGTGGGTGCGGCCCTAGATAAGGCAAAAGAAGACAAAAAAAAAAAAAAAGAATTTGTGATACCCAAATGAGCAGTGGCTTTAAGGTGTTCTGACAGCTGAGTACAGGGAGAGATGAATGTGAGCTGGAATAGTCAGGGAAGGCTTCCTGGAGGAGGGGGACTTCCACAGAGCCTGGAATGGTGAACAGGACTTAGATGGGCAGGGTAGGGGACAGAGACAGAACCTGGCCATGTATCGGATGTCCTCTGATCCCAAGCATAGCCTTCGCTTGGCTGTGAGGGACCATCCCCATGGGAGCTTCTTAGCTGCCAGCTCCTTTGTGTGCTGTGCTATACTGATCACTTCAGTGTGTTCATCCGTGCCCCACTCCCTTTTTTTTTTTTTGTCTTTTTGCCTTTTATGTAGAGCCACACTTGTGGCATATGGAGGTTCCCAGGCTAGGGGTCTAACAGGAGCTGTAGCCACTGGCCTTCGCCACAGCCACAGCAACGCGGGATCCGAGCCGCATCTGCAACCTACACCACAGCTCATGGCAACGCCGGATCCTTAACCCACTGAGCAAGGCCAGGATTGAACCCGCAACCTCATGGTTCTTAGTCGGATTCGTTAACCACTGAGCCACGAAGGGAACTCCCCCCCACTCCCTTTTTGAAAGCTTAAATTAAAAAAAAAAAAAAAATATATATATATATATTTTTCATATATATATAAAAGCATAGAGAATACTGTAACAAATGCCCATATCATCTGCAACAGGAAAATGCTCTATCATATCGACTCAAATATTTTTATAACAAGATGCTTTTTTGTTTGTTTGTTGTTTTAGGACTGCATCCACAGCATATGGAGGTTCCCAGGCTAGGGGTCGAATTGGAGCTGTAGCCGCCGGCCTGCGCCACAGCCACAGCCACACCAGATCGGAGCTGCATCTGCAACCTACACCACAGCTCACAGCAACGCCAGATCCTTAATGCACTGAGGGAGGCCAGGGATCGAACCCATAACCTCACGGTTCCTAGTCGGATTTATTTCCACTGTTCCACAATGGGAACTCCCAATGAAATGACTTTTATGATATACTCTCCTAGGTCCTTCCCCACTCTCATCCTCTCTATGGGTAACCACTGAAATAAATCTGACATGTATCCAGTAAAGTGTTTAATTAAACTCTTTAAGTGTGTGTGTTTTTGTCGTCTTATTCAAAGATTATTTCCCTTTATTTATTTTCATCAGGAAGTGGGGCTGCAAGTATCAATCTCCAAATGGGGAACTGGTTGAGTAGAGGTGGGTAGGACAGAGGACGCTTGGAAGCTGGGGACCCTTGACAGTCCCCACTGTTCCCTGGAACAGAGACCACATGCCAATTGAGTATTAGAAAGACATTCAGAATCTTGGAGCGTTGGCTACTTCTTACTGCTTGTGGACAGAAATAGAAAGTTAAAGGCAGCCTTACAGCAGAGAAAAGGCGATGGAGCAAGAGTGTCTAAATGTCTTGGTTCTCTCAAGTCCTCTCCTGACAAACTGAGTTTTTTGGACTCAAGATGGATCGATTTGCTTAAGACAGAGGCCAATAGACTGAAGTTCAGGGACTGGACACGGCAAGAAGGCAACGAATTGGAGACCGTGCCCAAGCAATTTTGGCTTTGTTACCCCGTGGCTGGTCAGCCCATGGAACTCATTGGAAGCAAACAGACAGGAACCTGCTAAGGGAATGGTATTGCCAAAGACACACCAAGCAGACTGACAACAACCTGGGACTGACTGTGGAGCCTCTAGGGTGATCTCCCAGCTCCGGAACGGACACCCGAAGGAATGTGTTCTTAAAGCTGCAAAGCACAATAAGAGTTATTCCCCCTAATGCCCACCTCAGATGTGGCTGTAAGGACGAAGAACAAAGAGATTCTCCAAGAGGGTGGAGATGCCAGATGAGGTGACAGAGGTTCTCACAAGACTTTCAGTACGTGGGATCCAGGAGACTCTGGTATATGCTGTGGACTGTGGACCAGTGACTACTGTGTGGATGCATGTGTGTGCACTTTTTCTTTCCTGAGTTGTTTTTGTTTTAATTGTATTTTGGGTGTTTTGAGATGGATAATATATTTTAGCCCTTTGTCATGGCACCATAGTCACAACCACTAGACACTGGACAGATTCGGATGCCACCACCTCCCTCCCTTGGGGGCTACTGGGATATGGCACCTGGTTCCACCACATTAGGACTCGATTGACAAGAATTTACATCACCCAGGGAGCCCCATTCAGTTACAACATCCTGGATCTGGATGTTGTAACTGAATGAGACTTTTAAATTTTTTTCTCAATTTTATTGAAGTTTATAGTTGACTTAAAATGTTGTGTTAATTTCTGCTATACAGCAAAGTGGTCAGTTATACTTACATATATTCTTTTCCATAGTCCTTTCCATTATGGTTTATCACAGGATATTGAATATATTTCCCTGCTCTGTACAGTAGGACTTTGTTGTATTATCCATCCTATATAGGATAGTTTGCATCTGAATGAGATTTTGAGTGGTCTCTTTCTTGTGTTGGGGAGAATGAATGCATTTTGTAGGTAGGAGTATTTTCTTTTTTTTTTTTTTTTTTGCCTATTTGTCTTTTTAGGGCTGGAACCCGTGGCATATGGAGGTTCCAGGCTAGGGGTCGAACTGGAGCTGTAGCTGCCAGCCTACGCCACAGCCACAGCAACTCGGGATCCGAGTCATGTCTGTGACCTCCACCACAGCTCACGGCAACAATGGATCCTTAACCCCCTGAGTGAGGTCAGGGATCGAACCCTCATCCTCATGAATGCTAGCTGGGTTTGTTAACCGCTGAGCCATGACGGGAACTCTGGTAGGAATATTTTTTATACTGAATGTGTATTTAGGCAAAGCAGTGGACTGCTATCTGTTTTTCTAAATTTTATTGTTTTTATTATAGTTGATTTACAATGTTCTGTCAATTTCTGCTGTACAGCAAAGTGACCCAGTTATACATATTTATACATTATTTCTCTCATATTATCCTACATCCTGTTCCATCATGAGTGATTGGATATAGTTCCCTGGACTGCTATCTTTTGCTGTGAAGGGCTAGTCAGTTGGTAGACAGTATTCATTCCAATTTTCTTCCAGAATACCTTCCTGTTTTGCTGAGGCTGGAAAGTTAAAAAATTAAATTTCTAGAACTCTTGGAGTTCTCACTGTGGCTCAGCAGTAAAGAACCCAACGTGTACCCATAAGGACGTGGGTTAGATCCCTGCCCTCACTCAGTGGGTTAAGGATCCCGCGTTGCCGCAAGCAGCAGTGTAGGTTGCAGATGCAGCTCAGATCTGGCATCGCTGTGGCTGTGGCTGTGGCTGTGGCGTAGGCCATCAGCTGCAAGCTCTGATTCAACCCATAGCCTGGGAACTTCCATATGCCACAGATGTGGCCCTAAACAACAACAACAAAATTTCTAGAACTCTCTTGCAGTTTGGCTTCTGGATGAATACTAGGTTCTACTAATTATATGCACTTAATCACTTAATGCAACATCTAGAAGCTAGTAGAGCTCATTTTCCAGCTGTGTGGGGCTTTTTTTTTTTCTCCTGCTGGCAAGCAAGGTTGATCCAGTACCTATTGTGTGTGCTTGTGTGAGTGTGTGTGTGTGTGTGTGTGTGTGTGTGTGTCTGACATGGGGAGGTAGTGAAAGGTATTTGCAAAAGTGTGACTGCTGAGATATGCCTCATGTCTAGGTAGTTGTGACTGTGGCAGTGGTTTCTAGTACAAGCTGCCTGATTCCTGAAACGTAGCTCTGGCAGTGAGCTCTGGAATTCAGTGTTTCCCTGGCTGGCCTCCTGATGTCCTGCTTATTTTTGGAGCTAGAGGTAGTAGCGACTGGACTATGACGTTCTAGGAGGTTTCTTAGAGCCTCAGTCTGTGGCCTGCTCCTCCAACCCCCTAGGGATCTCCTAAACATCTCATTCTCTGTGTCAGATCTCTCAAGGGGATTTTGTTTCCTAAATCCCGGCTAATTTAATGCCTACATATTAAACTTCCCCCCTTTTCCACGCAGAGCCCCACTTTTGTCCTGGTGTTCTCCTTTCCCCCCACACTACTGAAGGATCTCAGCCAGCCTGGAAATTCCATTTTCCTTGTTGTAATTTGGTTTGGGAAAGAACACTGATGCTCTTCTGGACAAGGGAGGTGTTCAGAGGGCAAGTCGACTGAGCGTTCTGGTTAAGGGATCTTTCCTTTATAATTGAGATGCAGAAGACAGAAGTGGCTCCTGTCGTTCCTTGGATGCTGCTGTATCTGCACGTGGGACCTCGGATTGTGGTAGCCACAGAGCACTCAAGAGAGGAGTTAGGCTGAGGAGAACACATTTAAGATTGCCGAGTGAAAAGATAGACAAAGCCAGGTCCTTGATGACATATTTCAACTGCTGAATTAAATATCTTGGAAACGGCGAGTTCCTGTTGTGGTTCAGCAGTAACAAACCCGACTAGTATCCATGAGGACATGGGTTCGATCCCTGGCCTCACTCAGTGGGTTAAGAATCCGGCGTTGCCATGAGCTGTGGTGTAGGTCACAGACACGGCTTGGATCTGGCGTTGCTGTGGCTGTGGTGTAGGCCGGCAGCTGCAGCTCCGATTCGACCTCTACCCTGGGAACCTCCATATGCTGCAGGTGCGGCCCTGAAAAGACAAAAAACAAGGAAAATCTTGGAAATAATAATCTCTTCATCACCGAAGCCGTTTTGAACTGGAGTTTCCTGTTCCTTGCATTCAAAGACTGCTAACTTATAAGTATCCATGCGTAACTATATCTTTCATTACATATATGCAGTGAAACCACAAATAAAATAATATGGTTTGTAGTGTTACATAATTCGTTTCTCCCTTTACATTTTTCCTCATACCTTTATATACAATCCATCCATTTTAACCCCTTTATTATAGTTTGTTGAATAAAGATAGCACAATTTATGTAAACCTTCTTTTTTTTAACGAATGGACATTTGGATTGTTTCCAATTTTTTGCTATTACAATGCTGGAATGAACATTCCTGTAACATCTCTGAATACACATGCAAGTGTTTTTCTAGGGTATCTCACTAAAGACGGCTCTACCAGGCCATAAGACACGCACATTTCACATTTTGCTAGATGGTGCCAGGTTGATCTCCAAAGTGGTTATGTCAACTTGCTTTCCCACCAGCATTGTGCGAGAGTTCCTATTTCCCATATCCTTGTCAACAATCAGAATTTAGTTTCTGCTAATCTTACGTGTGTGAAATGATCTCTCATTGCAATTTTAATTAGCTCCCCTTGATTATTCTGAGGCTGAACATTTTAATATGTGTTCCTAGGCTATTCGGTTTTCTTCTTACAGGATTCATGCATTTTTCTGTTTGGTTGTTTGCAGTTCTTTATTCTGAACAGTACTCTTTTGACTGTTGCATACGATGTAAACATCTTCTCCCAATCTATTTCCTGGCTATTACTTTTGTCTCCAGTGTCTTTTTTTCTTTTTCTTTTTGGTCGTGCTCACTGCATGTGGAAGTTCCCTGGAAAGTGAACCCTCGTCACAGCAGTGACAGTGCTGGGTCCTTAATCCACTGCACAACCAAGGAACGGCTACATAGTTCCTTCAGTGTCTTTTAGTCCATAAGTTTTTTCTATTTTGATGTCTTTTTTTTAATCCTCTTCCTTTATGATTTCCCTTACTTTGTGGTCATAAATGTATTTTCCTGTATTTTCTTCATATAATTTTTTTTTCCTTTTTAGGGCTGTACCTGTGGCATGTGGAAGTTCCCAGCATAGGGGGTGAATCGGAACTACAGCGGCCGGCCTACACCACAGCCACAGCCACGGCAACACAGAATCCAAACCACATCTGCGGCCTACACAGCAGCTTATGGCAATAATGGATCTTTAACCCACTGAGAGAGGCCAGGGATCAAACCTGCATCATCATGGATATTAGTCGGATCCTTGACCCACTGAGCCACAGTGGGAACTCCTCTTCATATAATTTTAAATTCTTATTTTTTAACAAATAAACTTTATTTGTTAGAGCAGTTCTAAGTTCACAGCAAAATGGAGGGGAAAGTACCCCCTGTCTCTATAAGTGCATAACCTCCTCTACTGTCAACATCTTGCTCCATTTGTTACAACTGATGAACATACAATGATAAATCATTATCATGCCAAGTACATAGTTTACACTAGCCGTCACTCTCAGTGTCCTCCACTTTATGCATTTTGACAAATGTATAATGACAAGCATCCACCGTGTAGTATCATACAGAATAGTTTCACTGCCCTCTGAGCTCTGCTTATTCATCCCTCTCTTCCCAATAACCTCTGGCAACAACTGATCTTTTTATTGTTTCCAGAACAATAGCCTCTTCAGGTTGGCTTCTTTCATTTATTGATTCACATCAAAGTTTTCTCCATGCCTTTCCATGGCTTGCTACCGCAGTCCTTTTTAGCACTGAATAGTATTCCATGGCCTGGAGATACCACAATTTATTTACCCACTCATCAACTGAAAGACATCTTTTTTTTTTTTGGCTTTTTGCCTTTTCTAGGGCTCCACTCGTGGCATATGGAGGTTCCCAGGCTAAGGGTCTAATCAGAGCTGTAGCCGCCGGCCTGCGCCACAGCCACAGCAATGCAGGATCCGAGCCGTATCTGCAACCTACACCACAGCTCATGGCAACGTGGGATCCTTAACCCACTGAGCGAGGCCAGGGATCAAACCCGCCACCTCATGGTTCCTAGTCGGATTCGTTAACCACTGAGCCACGACGGGAACTCCTGACTGACATCTTGATTAGTTCCAAGTTTTAGCAATTATGAATAAAACTGCTATAAACATTCATAGGTACGGGCATAAGTTTTTAGTTCATTTTGGGTAAATTTTAAGGAGTATGATTGCTGAATCACATGGTAAAAGTACATTAGCTTTTAAAGGAACAGCAAACTGTCTTCCAAAGTGACTGTACCATTTTGTATTCCCACCTACGATGAATGAGAATTCCTGTTACTCCATATCCTTGACAGCATTTGTTGTGGTCAATGTTTTGAATTTTGGCCTTTCTCATAGGTGTGTAGTGTTATCTCACTGTTTTAATTTGAAATTCCCTAGTGACACACAATGTGGAACATCTTTTCATATGCTTTCTTGCTATCCGTGTATCTTCTTTGGTAAGGTGTTGACAACTCTTTTCTCCATTTTTAAAATTGGGCTGCTCATTCTTTTATTGCCGAGTTTTCATAGTTCTTTATGTATTTTAGATAACAGTCCTTTAGCAGATGTGTCTTTTGCAAATATTTTCTCCCAGTCTGTGGCTCTTCTTATTCTCTTGCCATTATCTTTTACCGAGAAAAATCTTTTTAACTTTAATGAAGTTCAGGTTACCAAGTATTCTTTCATGAATCATGCCTTCGGTGTTTTATCTAAAAAGGAATTGCCAACCCAAGGTCATTTAGTTTTTCTCTTGTGTTATATTCTACAATTTACATAGTTTTGCACTTTACATTTATTTAGGTCTATCATCCATTTGAGTCAATTTTCGTGAGAGGTCTGTATCTAGATTCATTTTTTACATATGGATGTCCACTTATTCCTAGACTCATTGTTGAAAAGACTATCTTTGCTCCATTGTATTGTCTTTGCTCCTTTGTCAAAGATCAGTTGACTATGTTTAGGTGGGTCTATTTCTGGGCTGTCTGTTCCACTGCTCTATTTATCTGTTCTTTTGCCAGTAACACACTATTTTGATGACTGTAGCTTGATAGTAAATCTTGAAGTTGGGGTAATGTCAGTCCTCCAACTTTGTTCTTCTCTTTCAATATTATGCGGGCCATTCTGGATCTTTTGCCTCTCCATATAAATTTTTGAGTCAGTTTGTCAATATTCACAAAATAACTTACTAGAATTTCGACTGAGATTGTGTTATATCTATAGTTCTAGTTGAGAACTGACATCTTGAAAATATTGTCTTCTTATCCATGAACATGGAGTATCTCTCCATTTATTTAGTACTTCTTTGTTATCTTTCATCAGAGTTTTGTAGTTTTTCTCAAACAGATATTGAACATGTTTTGTTAGACATACATAATATTTCACTTTTAGAGCACTACTATAAATTATAAAGTTTTAAAATATCAAATTCTACTTCTTCATTGCTGCTATATAAAAAAGTGAATAACTTTTGCATATTAACCTTGTGTCTTGCAACCTTGCTATAATTGCTAATTCATTACAGGAGATTTTTTTTCACTTTGTTCAGATTTTCTACATAGATGATCATATCATCTGCAAAGGCAGTTTTATTTCTTCGTTCCCTATCTGCGTACCTGGGATAAATCCTACTTGGTTGTGGTGTGTAATTTTTGTTGGGTTTGATTTGCTAATATTTTTACAGGATTTTTGCATCTGTGTTCATACGAGATATTTGTCTGGTTTTGATATTAGAATAATGCTGGCCTTATAGAATGAGTTGGGAAATATTCCCTGTGATTCTATCCTCTGAAAGAGATTGTAGAGAACTGGTATGCTTTCTTCATTAAATGTTTGGTAGAATTCATCAATGAATTTTTCCGGACCTGATGTTTTTTTGCTTTTGAAAGTTAATAATTATTTGATTCCTTTAATAGGTACAGGCCTATTTATATTACATATCTCTTCTCATGTGAGTTTTAGGAAGTTGTATTTTTTTTTCTTTTCTTTTTATGGCCACACATGCAGCATATAGAAGTTCCCAGGCCGTGGACTGAATCCAAGTCAGAGCTGTGACTTACACCACAGCTGTGGCAACATGGGATCTGCTAACCCACTGCGCCATGGTGGGGATGGAGCCTGTGCCTCTGCAGTGACCCAAGCTGCTTCAGTCAGATTCTTAGCCTACTGCGCCACAGCAGGAATTTCCTGGCAAGTTGTGTTTTTCAAGAATTAGTCCATTTTATCTAGGTTATCAAATGTATGGGCACAAAATTGTTTATATTATTCCTTTATCATCCTTTTAATGTCCATGGAATCTGTAGTAATGCCCCCTACTTTATTCTAATATTAGCAATTTGTGTCTTCTCTCTTATTTCCATATTTAACCTGATTAGAGGCCTTTTGATTTTATTAATCTTTTCAAAGAATCAACTTTTGGTGTTGTTGGTTTTCTCAATGGATTTCTATATTTAATTTCATTCTGATTTTTATTTTAATTTACTTTTTCTTCTTCTTACTTTCAATTTAATTTACTCTTCCTTATCTAGCTTCCTAAAGTGGAAGCTTAGATCATTGATTTTACATCCTTCTTCTTTTCTAATATATGCATTTAGTGCCATAATTTTCCCACTGAGCACAGCTTTCATTGAAATCAATGCAGTCCACAAATTTGATAAGCTGTATTTTCACTTTCATTAGGTGAAAATATTTTCAAATTTCCCTTGAGATTTCTTCCTTAATCTTTGTGTTATTTAGAAGCATGCTGTTCAATCTCCAAGTGTTTTGGGATTTTCCAGCTATCTTTATGTTATTGATTTCTAGTTTAATTCAACTGTGATCTGAGAGAAGATATTCTATGACTTTTATTCTTTGAAATTTATTAATATGTGCTTTGTAGAAGACCTGGTGCCAAGTTGGTGGAGGAGGAAGACCCTGAACTCACCTGACCCTTTCATGGACACACCAAAATTACAACTACCTACAGAGCAACTATCTGTAAGGATTACCTGAAGAGCAGCAGGAAAAAAATTCCACAACTAAAGACATAAACAAGGAATCACAACAAGATATGTAGGAGGGACAGAGACAGTAGTGTCAGGACCCACAGCCTCCTAGGTCAGTGGCCCACAAAAAAAAGAGGAACATCACAACTGTAGAGGTCCTCAAGAAGAGTGAGCTCCAAGCCCTGCGCAAGTCTCCCCAGCCTGGGGGTCTTGCACTGGGAAGACAACTCCCCAGAATGTCTGACTTTGAAACCCATCAGGGTTTATGTTCAGGAGAGCCAGGGGGCTACGGGAAACAGATACTCCACTCTTAAAGGCCAGTTACAAAATCCCACATGTTTTGACTCTCAGTGCAGAGGCAGTAGTTTAAAAGAAGCCTGGGTCAGACCCTTTTGCTGATCTTGGAGAGCATCCTGGGGAGACAGGAGGCAACTGGGGCTCCTCCTTGGTTTGGAGATGCTAATGGCAGCCATTTGGGGGAGCTTGTTCTGTCACAATAATAACAGCACTATCAAGCACCACTTTGGAATTCTCCCTCTAGCCTATTAGCCCCAAAGACCCAGCCCCATCTACCAGAAGGCCAGCACCAGCTACACGACCCCTCCTCCTGGCAGTACAGATGGTTGCGTGGGAAGCCTGTCTTACCCTCTAGCCACTGCACAAGGCACAGCCTCACAGCTAAATGGGCTGGGCCCCAGTCTCATCTACCAAATTTCCCATGGTGCTTTGCCCCACCACAACAGAAATGTGCACACAGTGCACATAGGGGGACCTCAAGAGCACATAGTGCTGGTGACCAGATAGGAGTGTGCTACAGGGACCCATAGGACGTCTCAACATAAGGCCACTTCTTAAAGATCAGGAAATGCAACTAACTTACCTAACAATAGAATTGGAAAAAATAAGGAGACAAAAGAATATGTCCCAGAAAAAGAATAAGATAACCTCAGAAAAAGAACTAAATGAAGTGGAGATAGGCAATCTACCCAATAAAAAGTTCAAGATGATCATAAAGATGCTTGCTGAGCTCAGGAGAAGAATTGATGAACACAGTGAAAATTTCAACAGAGTTAGAAAATATAAAGAAGAAGCAAACAGCTGAAGAATACAATAACTAAAATAAAAAATACATTAGAAAGAATGTATCATCAGTAGTTCAGATACACAGAGGAATGGATTAGTGACTTGGAAGACAGAGGAAAATTCTAGCAAACATTTAAAGAAGGGCTGACACCTATTCTTCTCAAACTATTCCAAAAAAAGCTGAAAAGGAAGGAACACTTCTGCTGTCATTCTATGAGAGTAGCATTATTCTGATACCAAAACCAGACAAAGACACCGAAAGGAAGGAAGGAAGGAAGGAAGAAAGAAAGAGAAATAAAGAAAGAAGAAAGGAAAGAAAGAAAGAAAAGAAAAGAAAAGAAAGAAAAGAAAAGAAAAAAATACAGGCTAATATCTCCGATAAACATAGATACAAAATTTTTTAACAAAATATTAGCAAACTGAACTCAATAACACATTGAAAGGATCATACACCATGATCAAGCAGGGTTTACCCCAGGGATGCAAGGATGATTCAATACCCACAAATCAACTGATGTGATATTCCACATTAATAAATTGAAGAATAAAAACCATATGATCATCTCAAGAAATGCGAAAAATCTTTTGACAAAATTCAATTCCCATTTATGATAAAAAAAAACTCTCAGTGAAACAAGCATAGAGGGAACATACTTTAACATAATAAAGGCCATATATAACTAACCCACAGCTAACATCATACTCATAGTGAAAAGTTTACGCATTTCCTCTAAAATCAGGAATAAAATATGGATGCCCACTCCTGCTACTCTTATTTAATATAGTATTAGAAGACATAGCCATAGCAATAAAATGAGGAAAAATAAATAAGAGGAATCCAAACTGGAAAATAAGTAAAACCACCACTGTTTAAAGATTAAATTAGACTAAATAAGAAAACCCTAGGAGTTCCCGTCATGGCTCAGTGGAAACGAATCCGACTAAGAACCATGAGGTTGTAGGTTCGATCCCTGGCCTTGCTCAGTGGGTTAAGGATCCGGTGTTGCTGTGAGCTGTGGTGTAGGTTACAGATGCGGCTTGGACCTGGCATTGCTGTGGCTGTGGCGTAGGCCGGCAGCTGTAACTCCTATTAGACCCTTAGCCTGGGAACCTCCACATGCCACAGGTGTGACCCTAAAAACGACAAAAGAAAAAAAAAAGAAAACCCTAAATACGTTACCAAAAAAACTATTAGAACTAATGATTGAATTCAGTAAAGCTGCAAAATCTAAATTAATATACAGAAATCTGTTGCATTTCTATACACTAAAAATGAATTTTCGGAAAGAGACACTAAAATTCCATTTATAATTGCATCAAAAGAATAAAATACCTAAAATTAAATCTAACCAAAGAGGTAAAAGACTTGTACTCTGAAAACCATGGCATTGATAAAAGAAATTGAATGTGACACAAATGGAAAGATTGCCATGCTCATGGATTGGAAGAATTAATATTGTTAAAATAATCATACTTCTCAAGGCAATCCACAGACTCAATGCAATTCCAATCAAAATACCAAAGGCATTTTTCACTGAACTACACCAAAGATTTCTAAAATTTGTATGGAAACCCAAAAGACCCTGAATAGCCAAAGCAATCTTAAGAAAGAAGAACAAAGCTTGGGACATCCTGCTGCCTGATTTCAAACTATATTACAAAGCTATGGTAGTCAAAACTATGCAAAAACACAGACACATAGATCAATGCAACAGAATAGAGAGCCCAGAAATAAGCCTACACTTTTATGGTCAATCTATGACAAAGGAGGTATGAATATACGATGGGGAAGAGATAAACTCTTTAATAAATGTGTTGAAAAACTGCACAGCTACATGCAAAATAATCAAACTAGACAACTTTCTCACACTATATACAAAAATAAACTCAGGGAGTTCCCATCGTGGTGCAGCAGAAACAAATCCGACTAGGAACCATGAAGTTGCGGGCTCGATCCCTGGCCTCGCTCAGTGGGTTAAGGATCTGGCATTGCCGTGAGCTGTGGTGTAGGATGCAGAGGTGGCTCAGATCCCATGTTGCTGTGGCTGTGGCGTTGGACCCCTAGCCTGGGAAACTCCACATGCCGTGGGTGTAGCCCTAAAATGACAAAAGACAACAACAACAAAAAAACTCAAAATGGAGTAAAGACTTAAATATAAGACTTTAAACCACAAAACTCTTAGAAGAAAACATAGGCAGTATAACTTTGACATCAGCCTTAGTAACATTCTTTTATCTGTCTCCTTGGGCAAGGGAAACAAAAGCAAAAATAAACACATGGGACTACATCAACCTAAAAAGCATTTGCATTGTGAGGAAACTGTCAACAAAACGAAAAGACAACCTACTGAATGGAAGAAGATATTTGCAAATTATATATCCAATGAGGGTTTAATATCCAAAACAGACAAAGAACTCATGCAACTCAACATTAAAAAAAAAAAAAAACTGATTAAAAAATGGGTAGAGGACCTGGAAAGATATTTTTGGAGGAAGATACAACACACGTATAAAAAAATGCTCAACATTACTAATCATCAGGGAAATGTAACTTAAAACCACAATAAGACACCACCTCGTCCCTATCAGAGCACCTATCATCAAAGAGACAACAAATTAGTATGAGGGAATGTGGAAAAAAGGGAATCCTTGATTTTTGTGGAATTGTAATTGGTGCAGCCAATTAAAAAATAGAACTGCCATATGATCCAGCAATTTCAATTCTGCATTTTTAACTAAAGAAAAGAAAAACACTAATTCAAGAAGATATATGTACCCCTATGTTCACTGCAGCATTATTACAAATAACCATGACATAGAAACAATCTAAGTGTCCATTAATAGATGAAAAGATAAAGGACAGAGTTCCCATTGTGGTGCAGTGGAAACGAATCCAGCTAGTATCCATGAGGATGCAGGTTTGATCCCTGGCCTTGCTTAGTGGGTTGGGAATCCAGCATTGCCGTGAGCTGTGGTGTGGGTCATAGACACAGCTCAGATCTTGCCTTGCTGTAGCTGTGGTGTAGACCCACAGCTGTAGTTCTGGTCGACTCCTAGCCTGGGAACCTACAAATGCCATGGGTGTGGCCCTAAAAAGCAAAAAAAAAAAAAAAAAAAGAAAAGATAAGGAAGATGTGGTATGTGTGTATGGTATATTATAATTATATATGTTTTATATATATATATATATATATATATATATATATATATATATACACACAATAGTAATATATGGACTATTACTAAGCCTATAGAAAATAAAATCTTGGAGTTCCTGTCATGGCTCAGTGGTTAACGAATCCGACTAGGAACGATGAGGTTGCAGGTTCGATCCCTGGCATCACTCAGTGGGTTAAGGATCTGGCATTGACGTGAATGTTGGTATAGGTCACAGACGTGGCTTGGATCCTGCATTGCTGTGGCCGTGGCGTAGGCCAGCGGCTACATCTCCGATTAGACCCCTAGCCTGAGAACCTCCATATGCCACGGGTGCAGCCCTAGAAAAGGCAAAAAGGCCAAAAAAAAATAAATAAATAAAAATAAAATAAAATCTTGCTATCTATGAAAACATGAGTAGATCTAGAAGGTATTATGCTAAGGGAAGTAAGTCAGACAGAGAAAGACAAATACCATATTAACTCACTTATATGTAGAAGCCTAGAAACAAACCAAACAAACACAACAAAATGAAAACAGACTCATAGATTCAGAGAACAAATTGGTTGCTGCCAAAGGAGGTGGGGGAGTGGGGCAAAATAGGTGGAGGATATGAAGAGGCACAGAGCTCTAGTTATAAAATAAAATGAGCCATCCAGATATAATATACAGCATAAGGAATCTCGTGAATAATACTGTGCTAACTATGTGTGGGGACAGATTGTTACTAGACCATGGTGTTCATTCCATAATATGTCTCTATGTATGATACCTGAAACTAACAATAATTTGCATTCTATAATCCCATCACTAGGTCTCAGGCTTTTTGTAGAATGTGGTCTATCTTAGTGAATGTTCCATGGGAGCTTGAGAAAAATAAGTTTTTATTTTATCTTTGTTTACTCACTCTCCAAGTCTCTTTTTTTCAATGTGGATCTGAGTTTCTAATCTATATATTATTTTCCTTCTCTCTGAAGAACTTTTAACATTTCCTTCAAGACAGGTCTACTGGCAACAAATTTCTCCTATTGTTACTTGCCTGAGAAAGTCTTCATATCTCCTTTACTTTTGAAGGATGATTTTGCAGGGTAAAGAATTCTAAGTTGGTGTATTTTTTTTCTCTGTATACTTTAAATATTTCATTCTGCTTTATTCTTGTTTGCATGATTTCTGGGAAATCATATAAAATTCTTACCTTTGTTTCTCTATAGATAGGATGTTTTATCTCTCTGGCTCCTTTTAGGATTTTGTTTTGTTTTTGCTTTTCTTTATAGCCACACTTGCAGCATATGGAAGTTCTCAGACTGGGGGTCGAATCACAGCTACAGCTACCAGCCTATGCCACAGCCACAGCCACACCAGATCCAAGCTGTATCTGTGACCTTCACCACAGCTCACGGCAAGGTCAGATCCTTAATTCACTGAGCGAGGCCAGGGATCCTCCTGGAAACTAATTGGGTTTGTTACTGCTAAGCCATAACAGGAACTCCATAGGATATTTTTTTTAATCTTTGCTTTTCTGAATTTGAATATGAGCTACTAAGGTGTAGTCTGTTTTGTTTGTTTGTTTCACATTTATCCTGCTTGTTGTCCTCTGAGATTCCTGAAACTGTAGTTCAGTGTCGGACATTAATTTGGAGAAATTTTCAGTCATTCTCTCTTTCGGTTATTTTTTTTTGCCTTTATCTAGAGCCGCACCTGCGGCACATGGAGGTTCCCAGGCTAGGGGTCTAACAGGAGCTGTAGCCGCCGGCCTTCGCCACAGCCACAGCAATGCGGGATCCGAGCTGCGTCTGCAACCTACACCACAGCTCACGGCAACGCCGGATCATTAACCCACTGAGCAAGGCCAGGGATCGAACCCGCAACCTCATGGTTCTTAGTCGGATTCATTAACCACTGAGCCATGAAGGGAACTCCCAGTCATTATTTCTTAATATTGCTTCTGTTCCTTTTTCTCCCATTACAGTTGTTACACATTTTGTAGTTGTCCCACTGTTCTTAGATATTCTGTTTGTTTTGTTTTGTTTTCTTTCTCTCATTTTTCTTTTTGCTTTTCAGCTTTGAAAGTTTCTATTGTTATACACACTCAAGCCAGAGACTCTTTCCTCAGCCATGTCCAGTCAACTAATGATACACATTTCTGTTTCAATGTTTTTGAATCCTAGCACTTTTTTCTTAAATATTTCTTAAAATTTCCATCTCTTTGCTTATTATCCACCTGTTCTTGCATGTTGTCTACTTTTTAAGAAAAATATCATATCAATCATAATTTTAAAAAATTTTGGTTTGATAATTCCAAACTTTCTGTCATATCCGACTTTGCTTCTGATGCTTGTTTTGTATCTTCAAACTCTGTTTTTTAACTTACAGTATGCTTTGTAATTTTTTGCTGAAAGGTGGACATGGTGCCCTGCCTAAGTGGAAGTGCAGTAATGAGCCTTTAGAAATGCAGTTGTAAGATGTGGGAGGAGGGGATGCATTCTATAATCCCATCACTAGGTCTCAGGCTTTTGTAAGCCTGTGGCCCAGGACTATGAACTTCAGAATCTTTTCCTCCATTCAGTGGGAAAGGATGACTAGAGGGGCTAGACTGTGTATTTCCCTCCCCTCCACATGGAAGTCTAGAGTGAACTGGAGTTGGGTATTTCTTTCCCCCAAGGTAAGGTAGACTCTGATACAACTCCAGCAGGTTAGGCTCTGGTGAAATAGTTTCTCCTGAGGGCAGGACTTGTTACAGACAGTTCTCCAAAGAAGACATGCAGATGGCAAATAAACACGTGAAAAGATGTTCAACATCGCTCCTCATTAGAGAAATGCAAGTCAAAACCACTATGAGGTACCACCTTACACCAGCCAGAATGGCCATCATCAAAAAGTCTACAAACAATAAGTGCTGGAGAGGGTGTGGAGAAAAAGGAACCCTATTACACTGCTGGTGGGAATGCAAACTGGTGCAACCACTGTGGAAAACAGTATGGAGATTCCTCAGAAAACTCAAAATAGAATTACCATTTGATCCTGCAATCCCACTCCTGGGCATCTATCCAGCAGAAACCATGACTCGAAAAGAC
>PVHT021183519.1:2925472-2957615 GCA_004024745.2 Catagonus wagneri | reverse complement strand
GATAATCATGTGGTTTTTAACTTTTCTTTTGTTTATGTGGTTTATGACGTTGATTGATTTGCGTACATTGAACCATCCTTGTGCACCTGGGATGAATCCCACCTGATCATGGTGTATGATTTTTTTGATATGCTGTTGGATTCGGTTGGCTAAAATTTTGTTGAGAATTTTTGCATCTATATTCATCAAAGATATTGGCTTGGCCTACAGTTCTCTTTTTTTGTGGTGTCTTTGTCTGTTTTTGGAATTAAGGTGATGTTGGCATCATAGAATGTGTTTGGGAGTGTTCCTTCTTCTTCAACTGTTTGGAAAAGCTTACGGAGGATGGGTATGAGTTCCTCTTTGTATGTTTGGTAGAATTCACCTGTGAAGCCATCTGGTCCTGGACTTTTATTTGTAGGGAGTGTTTTGATGACATAATTTAATTTCTAGTGATTGGTCTGTTCAGTTGATTTATTTCTTCTTGATTCAGTTTTGGGAGGGTGTAGGTCTCTAAAAATTTGTCCATTCCTTCTAGATTATCAAATTTGTTGGCATGTAATTGTTTATAGTATTCTGTCATGGTTTTTTGTATTTCTGTAATATCTGTTGTAATTTCTCCTTTTTCATTTATTTTGTTTATTTGGGTTTTTTCTCTCCTCTTCTTGATGAGTCTTGCCAGAGGTTTGTCAATCTTGTTTACCTTTTCAAAGAACCAGCTCTTGGATTTATTAATTTTTTCTATTGTTTTTTGAATTTCTATTTTACTGATTTCCTCTCTGACCTTAATGATTTCCTTCCTTCTGCTGACTTTAGGGTGTTTTTCTTCTTCTTTTTCTAATTCATTTAGGTGATGGGTTAGGTTATCGATTTGAGATTTTTCTTCTTTTTTGAGGAAGGCCTGCAATGCTATGAACTTCCCTCTAAGCACCGCTTTCGCGGCATCCCATAGATTTGGGGTTGTTGTGTCTTCATTCTCATTTGTTTCAAGGTATTTTTGTATTTCTTTCTTGATTTCCCCATTAACCCATTCGTTTTTTAGAAGCATGTTGTTTAGTCTCCACTACCTTCATTTTTTAACCGAACTCATCAGTGGATGATCAGGACTTTTCCAGAGTTGTGATGTTGTTATAAACAACAGCGCAATAAGCAAATCCTTGTGCTTTCACCTTTGAACACACTTTGGTTATTTCCTGTCAACACACTCCCAGAGATGCAATTGCCCAGACAAAGCATATACTTGTTTAAGCCTTCATGGTCTATACCCCCAAAGGTCACCAATCTACACTGCTTATAGCAAATGTATGAGAGGGCCCATTCCCCCGTACTCGTGGCAACTTTTGGCGTCATCTCTGCTCCTACAGAACAGCAGCTAAAGGATCGCATGTGCCTAGGAGGAGGTGGGTGCGGACAGGACAATCAGCCCCACCGCTAGCAAGTCATGGCTCTCACCTGGACCCAAGTCTCCTCTGTGAAACCATCTGATGGGCATCAAAGCACGTCCTGCAGCAGTGCTGTGGGCCTCCCCGGATGTGGCCGGACCTCAATCCCTGGGTGTGGGTTCCCAACAATGACCAAGGCTCCCACCTCGGCAGGGTAGGTGGCACCCTATCTCTTTCCTCTGGCCAAAGTCCCACTGGCCTCTAAGATAAGGCAGAGCTGGCCAGACGGCAGCGGGAAGCATTTGGAAAGAGAATTACTAACACACCGGATCTTTGCAGCTTCCACCGAGAACTGCTGTTTCACAAATACCCTTGTGGCCCCCTCCTTCGGTCCCGACTGCCTTTCTATAGCAGGTGTATTGGAAGTTTGGAGCTTCCTTTCCAGGAGAAAAAAAAAAAATCTGTTACATCACCCAGCAAGTCACAGAGCTCATCAGAGACCACAGAACCTGGAGGGGGAGGAAGGAAGCAGAAAAAGCAGTGGCCCCCATTGTTCTGTGGATCTCTTTCTCCCTTTAAGCTGCTCTTCGTTCTCCAGCTCCAAAAAACAGTGGCTCTCTCCGGCTTATGAGGAGGAGGAGGGCTTTCCCGCCAGTCTGTGTCCTCGGTTCCCCACAGACTTGAGTCTCCACGGGCAGGTGGTTGGATTTTTGGGGAGTGGATCTTCAAGCAGCTTCGTTCACTCTGGCCTTCGGAGGCACTCCATCCACCCCCATTTGGTCCCTAATTCATTAATCCCCCATGTCCCCACACTCGCCTGACCCAGTGACTGGTACATCTGCTACGTCACTGTCCTCCTTCATGTGCCACCAACTACTTGTTTGAGAGCAGGTGCCCCTGGGCCTTCTGCCAGGAGAGGAGAAGAGGGCGATGTGGGTCTTTCTCTTCACCCTGGGGGTGGAGCTGGACCCTTGGGGGGGCGGGGTCACGAGGATGAAGCAGCAGAAAGAGAAAGGACTACGAGGAAGAGGTTTACGGTCTTACAGGGGTAAGGATGCTCGCTTTCTGGGTCGTTTCGGGATAGAGAAGTTTTCAAGCTTTCCTCAGTTGTGTCTTCTAAAAAATGCTGTAGGGAGTTCCCCGCATGGCTCAATGGCTAACGAATCTGACTAGGAACCATGAGGTTGCGGGTTCGATCCCTGGCCTCACTCAGCAGGTTAAGGATCCGGCATTGCCGTGAGCTGTGATGTAGGTCGCAGATGCGGCTTGGATCCCGCGTTGCTGTGGCTGTGGCGTAGGCCGGCAGCTACAGCTCCTGTTAGACCCCTAGCCTGGGAACCTCCACATGCCGCGGGTGCAGCCCTGAAAAGACAAAAAAAAAAAAAAAGCTGTAGCCTTAGCAGCGTCTGCAGGATCTCCGCTGTCCTGAAGAACGGTGTGGTAGAAGGTCCCCCGAGGGACACGCTTCACTTAGGACATGATGATCAAGAGCTTTGCCAGGGCACCGGGCTGCCAGTTAACACACTTTCAATGATACTTGCTTAGACTCTGGAGCCAGAAAGGACTTAAAAATGATTCTTAGCTAACTGCATCATTTCTTTTTGTCTCCCTTCCTCCCTCCCTTCCTTCCTTCTCCCCCCCCACCCCAACCTCCTCTTCTCTTTCTTTCTCTCCATTTCCATTGCTATCCGGGGACGTGAGTAGTGCAGTGACAAAGTACGCTGGCCTTAAATGCAGAACCCAGGAGCCTGGTACCAGCCACCTGACTACACTAACGGGGTCGGAGAGGAAGGTGAGAAAGCCCCAGGCAGGCTCCTGAGGGCTTCCAGAACCCAGGGCTGAGGGAACCCAACCTCATGATGGGATCCTGAGAATCCTCACAGCCCAGATTTTACTGGCAGGGTGGCCTTTGGGAAGCTGCTAGGAGGTCCCAGGGAGGTTCTGCCCATCCACAGCAGCCCACAGTTTGCACCCTGGGGATAGTGGCCAGGCCCATGCAGGGGCCCCACCTTTGACCGGTACTCTCTTGTTCCATTTGTCCTCAGCTATGCTTTCTCTCTCAGCGCTTTCATCCATCAGGCCAGTCTCCTTTATCTCTCTCCATTCACCACCCCTCAGCCGTGCCCTTCTCTCAGGCTCCGAGGTGCCAGGGAGAGCTTATTAGACCCTAAGCCCACCTCCTCCATGAAGTCTTCTCTGATTGCTTCAGTCCACACAGCATGTCACCGGCAGCACTGATAGGCTCTTTAACCCTGTTACATGTGTCCCCCTTGGGTCCACCCTGGAAGGGGCCCTGGCCTCTCCTCCCTTTGTAGGCTGAGCACCACTTCCTCTGAACCTGGGTTGGACAAGAGCTGATCTCCAGCCTCAGGCTTTGGCTTTCTCTTCTTTGTGTCTCTGCAGCATTTAGCACAGTGCCTGGCACACTGGTAGGGTTTTTAATCCATGAAAATGCTAAGACGCACACCAGGGTTGGGCAACTAATAAACAGGGGAGAAGCTACAAAATTAAAAGAAGCTTCTGGAACCTTAGAAGAGTTATGTTCATTGTTCACTAGAACAATAAATAGTTCTCAAACTGTGGTTTGGAGATCCCTGGGTCAAAATTATTTTCAGAATAATGCTAAGATATGATTTGCCTTTTTCACTCTCATTCTCTCAGGAGTGCATATTTGTGTTCTCCAGAAGCTACATAATGTGGGATATCATAAAAGACTGAGTGCAGAAACAGAGACAAGAATCCAGCTGCCTTCTATTAAGCCAGACACTAAAGGGATTTGCAAAAATGCAAAACAATGCCCCTCTTCTCACTGATTTTTTTTTGCTTTGGAAAATAGCTAGAATATATGCTATTGTATAAAATAAAAACATGCCATGTATGTTAACATGTAATGGGCTTATTACTGTGCTTTTTAAAATACAGGAATAAATATTTTAAACATTTCTCAGTTTTAATTTCTAATACAGTAAATATCATTAGCTATAACCCACATCAATAAAAAGTTCTTTGGGGTCCTGAATAATTTTCAAGAGTGAAAAAGGGTCCCGAGACTAAAACGCTTGAGAATCTTTGCTCTAGAATATGAGTATCACTTGCTTGTCCAGCAGTTAGTACCTCTTCCCCCTACCCACCCAGTTTCCAGCTCTTTTATTCCTGGAGCCTGTGACCGTGGATTTTGGGATACTTTTAGCTCCGGATAATCCATAAAGTGTGGCTCCCAGGG
Organism: Catagonus wagneri; assembly: GCA_004024745.2. Classification (NCBI taxonomy): domain Eukaryota; kingdom Metazoa; phylum Chordata; class Mammalia; order Artiodactyla; family Tayassuidae; genus Catagonus; species Catagonus wagneri. Next base: position 2,953,031 of record PVHT021183519.1, on the reverse strand, counting down.
GCCTGAGGGCCGACATGCTAATGAGGGCAGCCCTGCTGGGTGAGGCGGGAGCTGAGTGAGGGTCCCTGAGCACTTCCCCCCATAATGGCCAGCAGGCCTTTCCTGTCTCCTCCTCGTAGAGGCCCAGGAGTCTCTCTCTCTCTCTGTTTTTTCTCTTTTAGGACCGCACCTGTAACATATTGAGGTTCCCAGGCTAGGGATCCAAATGGAGCTGCAGCCACCAGCCTACACCACAGCCACAGCAATGCAGGATCCGAGCCGCGTCTGCAACCTACACCACAGCTCACGGCAACACCGGATCCTTAACCTACTGAGCAAGGCCAGGGATCGAACACGCGCCCTTATGGATACTAGTCAGGTTCGTTACCACTGAGCCACAACAGGATCTCCCAGGAGTCTCTCTTATCAACTCGGCAATTGCTTGTCTCCTTCCACAGAACACGACCCAGCCAACAACCGGCCCTTCTCTGCTCACGGACCCTTTTCCCAAAGCAAGAGCCGAGAGAGTGCGTCTTCGAGGCCCAGCTTTCAGGATGAGCTGATCCCAATGGTCACTCTCCCCTGGAGATGGCAGAGGAGTGGGGACAGAGGAAAAAAGGAATGCCCTTCCCAGGAGGCAGCTGCAGGGCTGAGGGTCCTGGTGGCCTCACCTCGAAACTCACACTCACGACACACACCTCAGAACCCACCCAACAGTCTGACCCAGGAAACTCTCGAGGCCCAGACGTGAGTGTGACATGTGTGGCCACAATGAGGTGGAACAGCTCACTGCTCAACTGAAGAATTTCGAGCCCTTGGAGGGTCAGGTCACAAAGGGACGTAGGGCAGAAGGCTGCAGTCAGGGAGGAGAACTTGGGGCAGAAGCGCCACCGTCACCCACATAAATAACACTATACTGATAGCAACTGACATTGACGGTGAGCGCAACGGCTCTGAGGCGCAGCCCCCGCAACAGCTCTGTAGGGCAAGCGTGTTAGGAATAGGATTTCCCCTTTACAGGTGAGGACGCTGAAAGCGTAGCAAGTTGAAGGAAGGTACCCGCTCCCGAGTGGGGGACTGGATGCTGGCTCCAGAACCTTTGCTCTGCTGTCGGGATCTTTGAGGAGTTAAGTGTTCTGGAGACGTCTAAAGAGGCCAGTGGTTCTCTGTGCTAATTATGGCCCCAAGCAAGGGAAAGAGGGCAACTCTTCTGAGAGTCCCATCAAATGTCAGCTTCACACTTCATGGGATTACAGTGGCGTTCATTTCCCAAGCAGGGCATCCAGGGGACACACCGGGAAGCGCGGGCAGTCTGGACAAACATTCTCACATTCTTTTTGGGCAGGGTGGGTGGGGGCTGGATATTTGGTTACACCTGCCCTAAACGTTTTTCAGGCTAGACAACTGGGCACACACACCGCCTGAAGCCCGACCCTAGGTGCCTGTACCACTGCGCGCCTGTGTGCTGGAGCCAATTGTTAAATGCTTTCCGAGGAAGAACATCCAGCGGATCCCAGAGGAGGGGTGGCCGGCCTTCGAGAGATGAGCCCCCCCAGTCTCCTCTGCCTCCTTAGAGGACACAGCCCCGCCTGCTCCCTGCTGGTTGCGGTTCCCTCACAAGGGGAAGAAGACACTAGTGACTTTCCCAGGCCCCTGCAGACAGCACGGTCCCGCCACACCTCCTCCCTGTATTTGTCACAGCCTTGGCCAAAGGCGGGAGTAGTTTGCATTTCTTTCCAGGCGGCTTGGAAACCCGCCCCTGGGCCTGCCCTAGAGCAGTGGGGCTCCTTGAAGAACTGCTGTAGGAACCGGACCTTGCTGTGATGCCATTTAAAAAAACTGAGCCATTGCCCGGTGGCAAGGCTGTCATGAAGAGGCTGTCCCTGAGCTCCCACCTGAGTCATCCTTACAGATAATTTAGATAAAGAGCTACCTATATGCAGACTGGTAACAAATAGCTCCCTCCCTCCTTCTCTCTCCCTCTCTGTCTCTCTGTCTGTCTCATACACACACACACACACACACACACACACGCACACGCACACGCGCACACGTGTTCTCACTCTCCCAACCCACTACTGTAACCACACCCCCCCCCCAAAGAGCTTCTGGGTTCTGCTCCAAAGCCTGAATATGTTTATTCACCTGGGCACGTTCATGATACTAGATTTATAGAAGTGTCCTGGCTTCTTTCTTTACACTGCTCTTAGAGACCTTAGTGATCAATTAGCGACTCCCAAGAGCAAGGAGATACAACTTGGAGAGAACCTTCCAAATCTTTTGTTCTATTTCTCTTTCTTTCTTTTTTTTAAACTCTTGAGAAACTTTAATACTCTGAAAAGCGCATAAAATAATACAATACCTGATACCTGCTATACAAAATGGACAACTGTTAATATTTTGCTGTATTTGCTTCGAGTCAGTAAAACATTACATAGAAAGTGGAAAGGCCCATCGTCCTTCTCTAGGTCTATTTTGCATCTTCCCACCCTAGTGGTAACACTATTTTAAGTTTTCTTTGGGTCTTTCTTTTTTAAATTTTAATAAATATTTATATGTACTTATAGAAAGACGTAGGTAGGTTAATTTCTTTGTACCATTTTTTTTTTTTTTTTGGCCACATCTCTGGCATATGGAAGTTCCTGGGCCGGGGATCGAATCTGAGCCCCAGCTGTAACCTACAGCAGCTGCAGCAACACCGGATCCTTAACCCACTGCACCAAGGCAGGAACTCCACTGTATGAATTTTAGAAATGGTTCACACAGCATGCACAGTCCTGAAATCTGCATTTTCTTTATTTAACAGTGTGGTTTTGGTCAGCCTTCCTCACTCTTTAGGTTGTATTTTGCTGTATTTTATGATTCCCTATTGGCCACATATACTGGGGTGGGGGGGTTTACAAAGCAGGGTTTAAATAAGGAAGGAATCAATAAAGCAATAATCTAATTAATTATTAAGAAAATAACAATAATAGTGGAGTTCTTATTGTGGCTCAGCAGAAACGAGGACACAGGTTTCCGTCAGCCTGTGAGCTGCAGTGAGCTGTGGTGTAGGCCGTATCCTGCGTTGCTGTGGCCATGGCGTAGGCCAGCAGCTAGAGCTCCAATTCAACCCCTAACCTGGGAACCTCTGTATGCTGCGGGTGGGGCCTTAAAAAGACAATAAATAAATAAACAAATAAGCAAATAAATAAATAGATAAAGTTATCACCCTGAGAGATGCTCATCTGCTACCTGTCTTTGTAAAAGCCTGCAACAAATGGAAACAAGTCAAAGTTGCAGCAGGAGAGACTTAAGCCAGACATCAGGATGCGCTGCTTCCCCTACAGTGTAACACCCCTTCTAGGGAAGATGTTTTCTCTGAGACGGCTTTGCTTCTATTTTTCCTGGAGGCAAAGACATGGATGAAATGAAGTGATCTGGTAGATTTTTAATCAACTAACAGATCCTGGCAGAGAGCTAGTGGGCCTGCTATTGGGCTCCATGCCAGGAAGACAAAAGGTCTAGAAAGGTCCCCTGCCTTCCAGGGCTCGATCATCTTGTTGGGGAGGTAACCCAGGCCACAGGCAAGCTAGTGCAGGAGCATGCGGGTTAGGGCGCTGCAGAGGTTAAGAGCATGGAGCCCAAGTGCCTGGGGTTTCAATCCCCACCCTGCGCTTGCTGGCTCTCTGAATTTAACTTCTTTTTGCCCCCAGTTTCCTCATCTGTAAAATGGGAATAATAGGGTCATGTGAGAATTCAATGTGCTGATATAGCTAAAGCTATGAATACAGTACCTGAACTCAGCAAGGCCTACGTATGCATTTGTTAAATCAGATAAGCATTGTTTGAATGATAAGGATCATGAGCTAGAGTGATCGGTCCAGAGATAGCTTTGAGCTGGGGTGACTGGAAAAGGCTTCACAGAGGAAGTAGCAGAGACGGCATGATCCCTAAACCCAGGAGACCCGAAGTGGGAAAGTGGGGTATGTGAAGGGAACGGTGAATGGGGGAGCAGGGAAAGGGCTTGATGTCAGGACCAAAAGTTGGAGATTCATCCTGTAAGAAATAGGAAGCCACTGAAGGTTCCATGCAGCAGTGACACATTCAGGGAAATGTTTCAGTCAGGATAGGCTTTGTAACAAGCATACCCACCTCCTCCCGTTTCTCAGTAGGGTCAAATGATAGTTTATTTCTTGCTCACAATAAGTGTCCTCTGTCAGGTAGCTGAGTCTTGTGACCTCTTTGGGATCCAGAAGGAGGAAACAGCCTCTATCTAGGATAGGAGGGGTCTGTTGCTTCAGCGGGGGAAAAGCATGAGGCAAACAGCTTGCCGGCTGTTAAAACTTCTGCTGGAAGTGACACGTGTTTCACTGGCCAAATCAAGTCCTACAGCCAAGTCCATTGCCAGTGAGACAGGATGTAGGTCTTCCTAGAAAAGGGGCAGCGCACATTTGAGAACAATAAAATAACCTCCTCCATGGAGTGTTAAGACCTTTCATAATATTATCACATGGGCTTCTGCTATGATGTTGCCTCCAGCTCAGTCACGTTGGGATCCTGCATTATTATGAATTTTTCTTTCCACCATGATGCTTTAGAATTGGCCTTGAAATCAATGTGGCTCTCACCCCCACCTCAGGCTGCCCCATTAGCTGATTAAAAGGAAAGGGTTCCCCTAAGAAGCGTTTTCCCCCCAAGCCTGAGAAATGAATATAATGTTTCTGCTTTTGAGTTACTCAGGCATCTTGGTTGAGGTAAGCCTGTGTGTTCTCCAGTTTGCCTAGTCTTATAATTTTGTAGCCTGCTGCGATTTCTGGCCTATTGATTAATGGGTCTCTCTCTCTCTCCACCACAAGCGACCTTAATCTTTTCTTAATTGCTTTAATGGCTGTTCGGCTTCCCTCTTGTGCCTTCCCCCACAATGTTGTTGTTGCAAAGCTTTTGTGTCTTAACTTCATTCCCCAACGGAGGACTTTGCAGGCGAAAGAAAGGTGAATTCTCTCTTTGTTTACCCTCTTTTCCTTGTTTTTCTCTTTTGCCTTATTTCTTCCTTAGCTGTTTTCACATTTCTTAGCCAGCATGAGGCATTGTCTGAGGTAATTGGGCACAAACAGAAAAATAAACAAAAATCTAATGAGGGAGGCCAATGCCAAGGTCCCCCCTCAGGGACCTCTGCACCCACCCCATCTGCATCTGGTCTGGGCACTGCGCCTCCCTCGCTCTTCCCTGCCCTCCAAGGCCAGCGAGCAGGCAAGCCACTCCCCTGCCGTGCTGAGGGTGTCTGCAGTCTCCCCAAAGCCAGACCAGGGTAGGGGTGCAGGGCCAGCTTTCACATGGCCGACTTTGGGTTCTCTCCCTCCTCGGGAACAGAATTCCAGGAGCTTCATCTGTTTATTCATGGACTGACTGACTCACCAGCACTTATTCAGCACTTCCTGGGTGCCCAGCATCACGCTCGGTTTCATGGGAAGTACAGAAGACGCACAGACCCGGAGCTCAAATCACTCATAGATCAAACCAGCAGACGTGACAGAGTAACACACAAAGCAGCGCCTTAGGAACCCCCGAGAGCGCTGATGACAAAGGCTGCAGGAGTTCTCAGGTGAGGGGCTGTGGTGGGCCATGGGGGCTGGAAGAGGTAGGCTTTAAAGCAGGTCTTATGGATGGACAGGACCAAGCAGACAAAAGCCAGGGCGGCCCCAGAGGTGAGACGAACATAAAAGTTGGGGACAATGAGGGCACAGGAACGGGCGCCCTGACTCCTCTGTGCCCTGGGCCTCGCTGCCGTGGCCTGGAAGGTTGGGTGCAAGGGAAAGTACACCCCACACTCGGAGTCAGCTTGCACCTAGAGAGGATCCTTTCCAATCTGGTTCCCCACTTCCCCACTCTGAGAGGGAAGGTATGCTAGAAATGGTTAGCAGGTGTTATTCTGAGGGGGGGAGAGACGGAGGAGAAGAATATCCTTTTTCCACAAGGACTCAGGACAAAATTTCTGGAACCTTCTTTGGTGGCCCCACAAAGTCTGAAAGGGTCCACGTGGAGCCCATGCCCTCCATATGACCCTAGGCCACAGCCTGTACCAGGCCTCTTAGGATGTCAAGGCTACATTGAGACGTCTCGTCGTGTCCTGTTTGTCAGGCATCCTGAACTGCTTCCTGATGGATCCCACGGGTGTCAGCAAACTCCTGGGGGCAGCCGTGTGTGTCCTCTCCTGCACAGGAACGGACAGGGCCCGGGCGCTTGGTAGAGTGGCTGAGTCAAACTGCTTGATGACATTAGCATCCAAGCGCTTACCTCTACTCTTTTTTTTTTTGTCTTTTTAGGGCCACACCCATGGCATATGGAGGTTCCCAGCTTAGACGTCTAATCGGAGCTGTAGCCCCCGGCCTACACCAGAGCAATTAGCAACACAGGATTCAAGTTGCGTCTGCAACCTACATCACAGCTCATGGCAACGCCGGATCCTTACTTAACCCACTGAGCAAAGCCAGGGATCGAACCCGCAACCTCATGGTTCCTAGTCGGATTTGTTAACCACTGAGCCACGATGGAAACTCCTCTTCCATGTCTTTTCATGGCTTGAAAGCTCATTTCTTTTTAGTGCTGAACAACATTCCCATTGTCTGGAGGGACCACAGTTCATCCACTCGCCTGCTGAGGAACACCTTGGTTGCTTCCAAGTTTGGACAATTATGAATAAAGCTGCCATAAATACCTGGGTGTGCAGGTATTTGTGTGGACGTAAGTTTTCAGTGATGCAACTTTCGCGTGTCAGAAAATATTATTCTTCTTTTGATTTTTTTCAGCCATTGAAAAAGGTTAAAAACCATCTTTCGTTCAAACGCTGTGCAAAAGCGGGTTTGGCCTGGTTTAATTTCCACCTGTTTCTCCTAAGCGAAGCCTCCTTTGCTCACAAACACCGGTGTGTGAAAAGACCCTTCCCCACCAGAAGAGGTGCCTGGGAGCGCACCTCCTTGGGTCAGAGCAGGGCTGGAAATAGACAGCACCTGTCCACATCAACCCCTGAATCTGAGGGGAGCACTGCACTGACAGCTCAAAGGCTGCTTCCCAGTTTTATGTCAGACGCTGTACTTGGTCCTTTCCATATACCGGCTCATTTGACCTTGGCCCAACCATCACCCCATCCGGCTTGAGGAACTTGGAGCCCAAAGAGGTAAAGTCACTTGCGCAGGGTCCTGCAGCCAGGAAATTTTGGAACAGGATTGCATCCAGGTGTGTCTGACTCTAAAACTGCTGTTTTTGAAGACAGAGAGTGCTAGAGAGCAGCAGGGCCGGTAGAGAAGAGGGAAGAGGAGAAAGGGGAGAGGGAAAGCGACAGAAAGTGCTGCTGATCCTTTCAGAAGCGCCACGCTGGAGGACACGGCCCCGGAATCCCAGATGCTCACAGGCAGATCTGCCAGATTCAGCAGATAACAATATGAGACACCCAGTTAAATCTGAATTTCAGATCAGCAATGACTAATCACAATTTTGCCCCAAGAAATATAAGGGACATACGAAGACTAAATGAAATCCTTTGCTGTTCACCTGAAATCCCAGTTTGACCTGTGTCCCGTGTTTAATCTGGCACCCTTCTTGCCCGGCATCCTGGGGGGGGTCCAGCACAAGGAGAGACAAAGGGGAGCATCCGAAAAAGCGTTTTTCTCTGCCTCCTGATCCTTGGGATCTTGAAACAAACAGGCTCCACACAGCAACCGCGCTCTCTCTGGGCACCTGCCTCTCCACCTTCTGAACCGGCAGGTCTTCGAGTTTGGCAGAACGAGGTGTTCTAGGAATCCTCGGAAACGCCTTCCACGCGCGTCCCAGCTGCCCGTCAAGCCCGGACTGGCACAGGGACACAGCAGAAGGGTCGGAGCATTTGCCTTTGGAACCTCTCACCTCTCATTGCTCCATCCTCCTCCCCTCTCTCAGCATCCCTCGCCTAGTCCAGGTTTTGCTGAGGCTCAGGTCCTGCCGAAGCATTTAATAAACTAAACTAGTCCACGCCCAGGTCACAGGAACCCACCCCTTACTTAGGAGAACTCACGACGGGAAATCACAGCCCGAGGAGGAGATGCTTAGGACAAAGGCAGGGAACAGATGGTGGGAACGTCGGACCTCATGCCAGGTACTGGAGGGCTATTTGGGAACAGAGGGGCCGTTTGGTCCTCCCCACGCCCGGTATATCAGCTATGTCACCACCTGGTCCGCCAGGCCAGCCTGATCCAATGGGAAACTGATCACCAGCATGTGGTACCACACCCACCAGGACTTCCAGCCTGAGTCTGAACCTCTCTGGATGGAGCTTGTCCTGCTTCAGGATGCCCCCTCCTGCCCCGGGGAGCACCCAAGCCTTCTTTGTGCAGGCATCGTCAGAAACAGGCACACCTAAGAGAGTCTCCAGCCGCCTTACTTCCCGTCCTCTCCTGGAACGGTTTCCCACCCGGAGAGCAGGCTGTTCCGAGCCAGGCTCGGAGGGCAGCGCTCAGAGAACGGGGCTGAGCTCCCCGAAGCTCCAAACCAGGCTCTTCACGCACATACCTGTCCTTGGCTCGTGGCTGCCCCTCCTAGAAAGAGTACCAGGCCTCCCACCCTGACCCTCCTATGTCTAAACAACCTCCGAGTGCTGTTTCCATGGCAACCGGAGGCACTGCCGCAGTTTCGCGCCTATAACGTGAATCCCAGCCCTGCCCCCAACGTCGCACCCCTCGCCCAGGATTCTTGTCAAGACCCTCTTCTGGTCACACCGAGGAGACTCAGACCCTGCCTAACAGATCCCCTTTCTGTCATCTTCTAAGAATTTTCCTCCCACCGTTAGTTAAAGACATCAATGGAGGGCCTTCCCTTTGAATACAGAGCTTTTAAAAAAAATGTACAGGAAGTTAGAAATGTAACAAACAGGGTGTAGGCAATCACAACGATCTTTAGTAGGGTGCAGGTTAGGATAGGAGCTTTAGAAACGTGAGGGAACTTGGCCCAAAGGCCTGTATGTGGAGACGCGATTATTCTTCAAGTAGGAGTTAATGGGGAGGCCGAACTCCAAATATGTCATACACGGATTACAGCCAATTATTGGATCATACAAGAGGCCAGCCCACTGGCTCCCCTCTGGCCATCCTCACACTGTCAACATGCACAAGGTAAGCAACAGGGGGACCCAGGAGAGAGGCCCGGGCTCAGGGGATGAGGAGCCGAGACCCAGAGAGGACGGCCGACCCGCTCCCCCGACTCAGCCTCCTGCCCCATCTCTGACTCCGTTCTCAGTAGCCTCCGGAGGATCCACTCCCCACCTCATCCGGCGGGTCCCCAACCACAGACTTGGTTTGTTCATAGCCCCCGACTCTGCACCAGTCCATCTCTTCCTGCCCCACATGTCACCAGCAAAGCACCTTTCCCAGGGACCATACCCATCACGCCAACATGGAATGAACGTGAGGCTCCACAAAGGGAAGAGAAGGGACGTGTGGGGGTTATCAAACCCCATCATCTGATTTCTTAGACCTTCACGGAATAATCTTATTTTGTTGAGCATGCCAGAGAGGGAAGCCCCCAGATCCAGGAAAGAAAGAGCTGACGTCTTTGGATTCACGCTTCTGGGTGGTTGGGATCTGGTTCATTCTTTGGGCCTTCCTGAGGGTTCAGAAATCTCTAGCTGGTTTCTGTGTGCCCACCAGGAGGCCCTTCCTCATACGGCTTGGGTTGCGGGGCTCATCAGTGCCCACGGACCCTGACCTGCCGTTTCTCTTCTACGCCCCCTCTTCCCCCACCCCCAGCCCCTTCCCTGCTAACTGGGTGACCAAGGGTAACTCACCTGTCAGGTCTTCTATATAGTCCCTTAAGTGGCTGCGATCAGATGATGCCATCTCCACGGACCCCTTCTCAGGTCTCTCCTGCTAGAAAAAAAAAATTTTTTTCAATCATAGATTCTAAAATACAACCTAAGGCTACTTTGCCCCATATAACTCCTCCCTTCAAAGATGGAATGGGAGGGGGCATCTGTGATGAGATTCCCGTGGGGTGTTCCATTTCAGTCTGCGTCCTAACAGCTTGGGGACCGCTTGGGGGACTTTGTGACAAGTCCCAAAGGGCAGGCTGGTTTCCCCTGGGCTGCCCGGCCCCATGTCAGCTGGTTCCCAGCAGGCCCCCTCAGGTGAGGGGCAGCTAGAGCAAAGCTGGGATTTGAGGTTACGAGGCAAATTCCATTTCTAATTCCAGAAGGGACTAGGGCTTCCAAAGAACAAGTTCACCCTGCGTGGCGCCACTGGACAGTCCGCGCCCCGCCCCCCCCCCGCCCCGCTTCCCAGGAAAGGCATCCTCTGCCTTATTCACTTTGGACCTATTCTAACTTGACCTTGGACTGTGTTTTCTGTCTTCCTAAGTAGGCAGAGTCCCTGCAGCCTCCCCTTGTCCCGGCCAGCTGGTAACGAAGGCTGCCCTCCACACTCTGAGCCTGAGGGAGCTTGAGGCCCTGGAAGGACATGGCCTTTTCAGCCCCTGAGCCCAAAAACTTCCTAAGTTCAAGATGCCAAGTTTGGATGTTCGGTAACTTCGACAGCCCGGGATGGTGTAACCTCTCGGCCCTCCACCCACCCTGTCATCATCTGGGTGAAACTAAATTTTTAAAAGGGCCTCTACGCTGCTCAGAAGCCTCAGCCTCCCCTGTCTAGACAGTCTCTGCTCCCGGTCACTCTGGTCACAAAGCGCAGGGTGGGCCACTGCCACCTCCAGTCCACTGCCCCTCCCCCACCCCAACTTCGTGGCTTTTCATCAGCCCCGCTGCTCCAAAGCTAATGTTGTTTTTTAAATACCAAAATCAGCAGACATGTAAGTAACTGCATCCTGGCAACTAAATTAGGGGAGTTAGAAAAGCAGCGTGGGGTGGGGTTATAATTCAGTGTTTAGAAGGATAACCACATGAGTAAACATCCATGTAAAGGGAGTTCCTGTTGTGGCACGGGGGAAACGAATCCGACTAGAATCCACGAGGATGCAGGTTCGATTCCCTGGCCTTACTCAATGGGCCAGGGGTCCGGCGTTGCTGAGAGTTGTGGTGTAGTTTGCAGACACGGCTCAGATCTAGCGTTGCTGTGGCGCAGGCGCTCTGATTTGACCCCTAGCCTGGGAACCTCCATACACTGTGGGTGTGCCCCTAAAAAGCAAAAAAAAAAAAAAAAATGCATGGAAGATTCTTTCTTCCCTTGGCCCTTTCTGGCAGCCCCCACCTTTACCCCAGTTTGGTCTCAGCTCCCAGGCCCTCAGCTCTCTGGACCCCAGCAGACTCCATCCTGGTCAAACAGGCAGTGACTCTGCTGCCCACCAGGGTCCCCACCCCTCCTTCATCCCAGGAAGCGTAAGGTACATTCAGGGGAAGAGAGTTGGTCCCAGGCCTCTCCCTCAAGTGAACTCAAAAGGACCCTCGGGGAGGCTGGAGGGCATCTCCTGCCAGAGCCACAACTAAAAAGAAGCTTCTGGGGAAACCAAGTCAGTTTCCTAATACAAACTTAAACAGGAAGTCCTGGGTTATAGAACCTGCAGGAATATGAGCGTAATAAATGCGACACCTCAGGATGGTTGGCCTGCTGGGGAGGGAGACCCCCCCACATGTCAACCTTTAGGGACTATTCCAAATGATCCCAGGTACGTCCATCTGCAGAAAGAATGGCTTGGGTGCCAGGATCAGCTGCAGCCAGAGTGGATGGACACTTGAAATGTTTTGACACCAGAGCAGAGCTCTCTGAGAGGAGACAGAAGCTGCCATGTCAAATGGGAATTTAATTGCCGCATGTGTTGGATTATTTTCCATTTAGGAAAAAAATGCCCCACCTGTGCACTTTTAAGATTAGAAGATAGTTAGCAATTCAGCTTTGGAAAAAACAGCTCCTACTCTCTCTTCAGCATTTCTGAGGATCTGGGTGATGTGACGTTAAGTAATAAGAAGCACCTAGCGACTAACGCTGTCAATTTGGCAAATAAAAATACAAGACACTCAGTTCAATTTGAATTTCAGATAGACAAAGAATGACTTTTTAGCATAAGCATGTACTCAATACTAAAGAAACAAAGGTATTCATTGTTTATCTGAAGTTCAAATGTAACTGGGCACCCCGCAATTCCATCTGACACCCCTCCCACTGATGCATGAAAACGGGTGACTCCTCAAGGCCCATTCCCTGCAAAACTCATTCAACCAACAACCGTGTCCCAAGCACCTACTCTGTGCCTGGCACTATGTTCAGTGCTGCGGTGACAGACTAATGCCTAATGTCGGGGAGCCTACAGTCCAGCTGGGGAGGCAGAGGAGCAGTGAACATCAAAACAGAATATGGAACACAGGGCAACCAGGAATGTCCAGGGCCAGGGAAATTCGACCGAGGAATGGCATTTCAGGGGAGCAGAGGTCACCGTCAAGTCAGAGATATCGGCTCCACCTCCATATCCAGGGCAGAGCAGGACAGAGCAGGAGGCCCTCAGGGCCATTTCTCCACTGTGACTCCTCCCGCCTTTCACGTCCCTCTCCGTCAAGATCCCATTCATTCATTTATTCATTCAGCTGGCATTTACCGAGGGTCTATCTTGTACCAGACACTGTGCAGCATGGCCGAGACAAATATAACCATGGCACAGCCCCTGTCCTTGAGCTTGACAGTCTGGAAGGGGAGTCAGACATGTTCACAGTTGTGATGACCTAGAGGTCATTCCAGCAGTGGGGAAAAAGCAATGAGGGGACACTGACGAGGTGGCACACAGCCTCTGGGCACTAGAGTCACAGAATCTTGTTTTGAGGCCAAAGTTCCCATCAATGCAGTGACTCTGATCCAGTCACCGACCCTCTCTGAGCTTTGTTTTCCCCACCGGAATATGGGTGATGTTATCCACAGTATTTGCCTCACAGGTTTACTCTCAGAAGCTAATGGAACAGCCAGCATTTGGTAAAACATGAAGTATCACATAGATGTGTCAGAGAAATGATCATTGTTTGGCAGGTCCTCAAAAAGTTCAACATCGAAATACCATACGATCCAGCAATTCCACCCCTAGGTATATACCCAAAATGATTGAAAACAGGGACTCAAACAGATCCTTGTACTCCAAGGGTCCCAGGAACATTATTCACAATAGCCAAAAGGTAGAAACAACCCAAATGTCTACCACAGACAAATGAAAAAAAACCAAGTGTGCTATATGCACACAATGAAACACTACTCAACCTTAAAAAGGAATGAAATTCCAACACATTTCAAGGATGAAGCTTGAAAACAGTACACTCAGTGAAACAAGCCAGACAGAAAAGGACAAATATTGTTTGATTCTACCTATAGGAGGTACACAGAGCATTTAAATTCATAGAGGCAGAAAGTGGAATAGAGGTTCCAAGCCATTAGGAAGAAGAGGAGTCATTGTTTAATGGGTATGGAGTGTCCGTCTGGAGGATGAAAAAATTCTGGAGATGGATAGTGGTAATGGTTGAGCAACATTTTGAATGTTCTTGATACCACTTGGTACTTACACTTTAAAATGGCTAAAATAAAAATAAAATAAAATGGCTAGAATGGTAAAATCTATGTTTCTTACAATTTTTAAAGTGATTTTTATCTAGAGAAGGCTATAAAGGTCAAGGAAGGGATCACAGAGGAGCTATTCCCTGAATAGGATTTTGCCGGAGGAGATGGGGAGGGATAACTGTTAAGCCAGAGGGGACGGTAACTGGGGGACGGGTAGGGCTCTGTGAGTCTCCCAGCGCCCCAGCTTTTGTAGGGGAGGTGTAGACATGAAGCTGAGACGCCTCACGGCCACCTCCTACGGAGCCGTCCTGCAGGCAAGGGAAGAAGGCATCGAGGTCTCTCAGAGTGGCGCTGGGGCAAAGGCTTGGGTGGGAAGTGGGTGGAAGGGGTCTATTCAGGACACATAACCCAGGGGAGAGAACATAAACCACTAGCGAAAGTGCATCCAGAGGATCGGGAGCTGAAGGAGCCTGTGGAGCGACCAAGGCTGGGGAGGAGGGGCTAGAAGCTGACCAATGGCTGGGGAAGCGGAAACAGTAGCTGACCAATGAACGGGGACGAGGAGCTGGAAGCTGCATCAGCACAGGTAGGGAGGGCATGGTCAGGGCCAAGGTAGCCTGAGATGGAAGCAAGGGGGACCGCGTGAAGGTGACATCCCTCAAGCCCTGGAAGAGTCAGATGGGAAGGTAGGCCGGCAAGTAACCCAGGTAGGATGGGCTGAATCCACTCTAAGAAGGGACCCTTGTTGTTACGCCAAGTCCTTCCCAAAGTCCCAGAATGCAGACCCCAGGATCTGCTCTTGTACCTCAACAGAGACTGCCCTTGTACCCAGTCACCCTCTAGACAAGAAAACAGAGATAACATCACCTCCTAAGGTCAAGGTTGAAGGCTCTCCCTGCACCCCCCCCCCCCGCCCCGTTTCCCTCCATCCCCAGGAAATCTGGTTTTCCTCTGATTCAGGGTCAATTTCAGCAAAATTACAAATTTGCTGAAGATACCTTTCCTTTCTCCCACGTTGTACCCCTCAAACCTCCTGCCCTCTGTTCTCAAAAAAGGACTGGGTATCAGGCATTTTATCTTCTCGTTAATTCAAACTTTTGTGTTCCTTTTCCCCAAAGCATTTGCATTTCAGCCAGGTCTATTGTTAAAAGATTTTGAACATCAGGGAGCAGGCTGGGGAGGCTTTCAGAGACAGGGTGGTCTTTCTGGCTCCCCTGCAATCACTCCTTCTTCAACTAGAAGAGACAGTCTCCTCGCCTCACCCCTAGCAGATTGTCACCTCCTTCTTAAGTTAGCATCAGTCATTGGCTAAACAGCAGGATTTTCATTTAATAATAAAACATCTTAACAGCAAATAGAAAATTCTCTATAAATAGAGATCATGTGAGATGACAGTGGATTAACATTTTAATTAAACTTGGCAATTCCAATCATTTTTATCATTATAGAAATATCCAACATTTTGACACATTTCAGGTATAAATTGATGGTTCCAGTTCGATGGCAAATTGAGATAATTTCCAGGCGATATTTGTAAGCTTTCAGTGGCAGCAAGAGATGCTATTCAACAGTCAAAGCTAGAGATTCTAGACATTCCCATTCAAAATAACTAATCCTGAAACCTCCCTCCTTAGATGGCTTTTCAAAAGATCTCCCCTGACGTCACACACACTATGATAAACTAATTTGGCGCTTTATGATTTGCAAAACTCACACCAAGAGGTCCTTTGTTTTCCCTGGTAGAATGTCAGACTTCGTTCTCTGCTGAAAGGCATGGCAAACAGGACTGACGTGTGTATTTGTCTTAGCAATTACCTATTTATTGAGCACAGAGGTTATGATTTAGCATCATGCTACGGCTGATCCTCACAGGGGACCCTGCAAGGCAGCTATTATTGTCCCCACGGAGGAGGGAATCTGGGCTCAGAGCAGACAAGTAACTTTCCCAAAGGCACACAGCTAGAAAGTGCCAGAACTAGGACAGGAACCCACAGCAATCAAGAAACTGTGCCCTTTTGCCTGTCTTTCTTCCCCAGATGAAACTATGCACAGCCTTTGCTGAAAGTGGACCCAACTGGTATTTGTCCATTTGCTCTGCTTTTACATAGTCCAGGTCAAAAAAGACCTTTCATTCACTGGTCCTACACAGCAGTATAACCTAACCCGAGGCAAGTTCTTGGTCACGTTTCCTCTGTGCCAACTCTCACCTTCAAACCATGGCTATCATCACCATCGTCACCATCTTCGGTATCCAAATAACAGATCTTATTTGAAAAGGGTATTTTTCCAGAAAAAAAGGTAACTGTTGCAATGGATGGGCCATGCTTTTTGTGTCTCAAACAGTTTTCATCTTTAAAATCTAGTTGAAGGAACACACATTCTTGGTTTCGTCGCTTTCATCACTCCCTAGCTAGTGTGCAGAAGCATTGGCCTCACAGTCAGCGCCGGTGTTCAAGTTCCCCGGAAAAACATGCAACATGCATAGCTTTTCCGGCAAAGTTAGGCAACTTCTAGCCTTGTGGAGCCTCCTCCCGCCTTTTACCGACACACACACAAGCTTAACTTTGCTGAAAGGCTGCACAGAGAATTTCACACTGAAATAACAGAACTATTCAACGTAAATCCCCATCGAAGTGAACACGCTGAAGGAAGTATTACCAGTTTTGAAAACTTTAGAACGTGTCAGAGAAAATGAAATCACTGAGGAAAACAGTACGGTAAATACTCGCAATCCTTCGTAGTCTAATTATCCTGGCTAACACTGCTGAGGAATATCCAGCCACACCGTGATGGTTTAGGATGATAAAACCCCGGGGGACTCAATGAAGTTTATTAATAAAATTCCAAAGTATTCCCTGGCTAAAGTTGTTGATGCCTGTAGCACAGGTTTTACCTTGCCTTGGATTAAAAAAAAAAAAAAATCTCAAGGGCATGAAGTTGCCTTTTCATCTTATAACCCACACCAGAGCTTAGCCTGGTACCACTCTCATAACAATTTGCTCAGTGAATATTTTGTTTGTTGAATGGATATCAGTGTTTAATAACTACAAAGACTTGTTGGGGGTGCCTGAACTGGGAGAAATTATGACTAAAAATGAAGCTACAGACTCAACACTGTGGACATACTAAATGCCACTGGATTGTATGCTTCGGAGTGGTTCGTTTTATATTATGTAAATTCACCTTAATTAAAAAAAAAAACACAGAGACGAGGGAATAGCAACCTAATAGCTTTCATTAAAATTCAACATGGTATAGTCTTCTATTTTCATATTAAATGTAAAGTACAAAAGAGCCTATGAACAGTTTTTTGAGTAGGCATTTTTTTAAAAGCCATTCTTCAATAGATAAAATGTTAAAGTTCCAACAGGAATTTCTAGAAATGGTGATGCAAATTACCTGAGATATCAAATTACCTGAGATATTTAAAGTACTCTTGGCTCAGTGAGAAGTATTTACAGGGTTTTTCACACTCCTCCCCGGTGGCGGTGGTGGCCTGGTTCACTGCCCCTTGGCCCCCAGTGCGCTGCAAGGGGAAGGATGGAGCTCAGGTTTGCCGAAGTGCAGAAGTTCTGGGTTTCCTTCCTATCCAAGCAATCTCCCAAGTACACTTGAGAAATGCAGCCCCTCTCCGCACTCCCCTTCTTTCACCACCTCTAAATCACAGTTCCAAATTCAAGGTGATTGTTCTAAGAACCTCAGACTTAACAATTTCCAAAAGCAGGCTGCCCTCCTTCTAGGACAACGCGATGACAGGCTTTCCCCCCACTCCAAACAGTCAAGAAAAAGCCCCTTATTGATAAGGTTTTAACAATCTCAGTGCAGCAGGGTTGAAAATATCAATGCAGTTTCTACTAGTTTAGGAAGCAATATTTTCTTTTCTGATCATTGACAAAACAGTTTCTCTTTTCTGCTCAAGGGCAGTTTATGGAGATAAATGTTTAAGTGCTGAGGACATTGACCAAGGTTTTTATTTGTAAAAGGCCAGTGATTACCCACTTGTTCTCAAAAAGTGAACACATTGCGAGTAAGCCAAGCCGCAGCTTGGAATCTTGTCTGTATCAAATTTTCCTTTCTGCTTTCTGATAAATCACAATGTGACAGCCTCCGAGCCGTCCTCCCTGAGCTGTTTTGCTTGCTCATTAGGTCTTTAAAAGAAAATGCAAATCCTCATCTCTTCATTAACCCATCTTAGAAAATAACTCAGATGTTCCTAATTTCTCCTCTGATTTATCAGACCGGTCTCTGATAACTTTTGAAAGAAGTCTATTCAACAGTCTCAAGGACAAAGGACACTTTATAGAAATAAGTAAAAAGAAACCCTGACATAAGCACAAGAAGAGAAAAACACCGACAAGTTTGGTCAATGTTGCCTGCTTGCTTGCTTCAGAATTATTTCTAGTTCTGCCCAAACTGATAAGGACGTTACACTGAAAATGTTTTATTCAAAAACTTCTCCGATGTAATCTATGAAAATAACTAAAAGACTCTCCGTTTCACCCTACACTAGAGATGTCTGGCAGGCTCAAGGAAATCAAAAATCTAATGTAAACTTTCCTTGAAAAGAAAATAACAAGAAGTACAGCAACATGATAGAATCTGAAGGAATCAAAACATGTTCTTAACTCCTGAAAAATCTTCTAACCATGTGATTCTCTCTCTCTCTCTCTCTATATATATATACGTATGCACATGCATGACTAAAAATGAAACTATAGACACAACACTGCAAACATACCAAATGCTACTGAATTGTATGTACATGTACATAGAAATATATATGTACGCATATAACTCTCTAAAATTGTCTTTTTTCCCACAACAACACTAACTAGATTCTAGGGTCTTCTCAGAATGCCTCCCCATGATCAGGTGGCTTTAAAAAGAATTCCATTTACCAAAATCATTATGACCCTGTTTATTTGCCTGGGGGGGGGGGTTGGAGGGAGGGCAGGAGGGGAAAGAAAAGAAAGCTGGGGCGTTTTTTTATGTAATAAGTGACCCTATCATGCAAATAAACAAGTGCCCCTCTTTCAGGATATGTGTTCTCAAAGGCATCTCCAACTCTAACTGCGTTTCTGAGCTGCTCACTAGAAACAGAGCTATTGACCCCACCGAAAGCAGACCTTTTTCCTTCTGCCCAAGGCTCGGGGGGCAAGGGCGAGCCTTGTGTGGGAATGGTTTTCTTGGGCGCTGCACTAGACACACGCTCAGCCATCTGAGCACAGTCTGACGCCTCCCTTCCCACCACCTTCTCCCTTCAAACAAATCGCGGGGATGGATCCCAGGCTCAGGAGAATCCCACCAAGACCGCCTTACAGTGTTTTCTTTTTAAAGTTCTTGGTGTTTATGGGTCCAGGGAGGAACTCTTTAACAAAGACAAAGAGTTTGCAATAACAATGCAGAGACGGGTGTGTGTGTGTGTGTGTGTGTGTGTGTGTGTGTGTGTGTATGTGTGATGGAGGGGGCTTGTGTGTGTGTGTGTGTGTGTGTGTGTGTGCGTGTGTGATGAAGGGGGCTTTTTCTCCCCCCCAGAAGGATGAATTGAAAGACAGGCAGCCCAGGTTTCCAAAATAGCCAGTTTCTGAGGAGCTAAGTAACTCTGGGGAAGGAAAGCGTTTGGCAGACTCCCAGACTGAAAACTCAGTCTTCAGATTCTGCTGCAATGAAAGCGTGTGGTGCCTGCTTTTAAAGGGGCACCCAATGTGCTCTTGTGCACAGACCTCTCCTGGCAGCATCGAGAAGGACCCGAGGTCACACCTCAGGTGGGGAGGGTGCTGTCCCCTCTACCTAGCCAGGGAGGGCCAGTCCTGTTGGGCAGGGATGGGGACAGAGGGGAACTCACACGTGGGGATGGGCGCTGGAGGGACAGAGGGCCCAGAGGACGGGATTTCCTTTCCAGAAACCGCTTTGCCTTCCCTTCCACCTGGTGCCCGCAGGGGGTCCCGGTCCTCCTTTGGGGGCCTGTTGACTAATGAAAGCACAAGTCGGCCACTAGGCAAATAATAAACATATTTGCATGGCACGTCTGTTAAGCCTGTTTAATGGGTTGTGCCCGCATGTAAGTGGGCTTCCGACCCCAGCCCCCATCACTCCACCTGTATCAGCAACAATGCCTCCGCACGATTATCTTACCTTAATGAACTTAATCTTTAATTTCCCAGCTTGGCCCTGCTCCTCAGCCTCCTAACAAAGGAAGTGGGACTCTGAGTCCCCGCGAGCCGCCTTCCTCCAACAGCTAGGGAAACTTTAGCCACGACAAGGATTTTTTTGCCCCTTGTGGAACTGTCAAAAGCAATAAATATTTTTCTTTTTATTCCATCATTAGACCCTCCTAAGAATGCCTCCCCATTGTCCGCTGTGATTCCCAGAGCTCTCTGGGCAGGGGCGTTATTGTGGAAAATGAATCCTGAAGTGTTAACAATCCGGCCAAAGCGGCTACACTTTTTTTTTTTTTTTTTTTCTCTTCCGAGGGCGTAACCGTTAGGAATGTGTCGCCTCACCATCGCCTGCTCGGCGAAAAGAGCACTTGTGTTTTTTAACACTGGTCTTTGAGAAGGATGCTCAAGTTAAAGCATTGTGGCCACTGTAAATAGATGCACTCAGCAGAATAGAGCTTCTTCATTCCTAATTAGGGAAGTAACTCTAGAAAGACAGAATGTCACTTGCTGGGCTGTGGTATTGTTGAGTTTGTGCCCGCCTCCACAATGTGAGGTAATTGGAGTTGTACCTTTTAGAAAGCTGCTAATTTCACATAGGAAGTGCTAACAAGACCTTTCTGGGCCATGTTTTCCTTCTTCCTTTTTAAGGAAGTTACAGACCTTCAGTAGTGGGAATGGCTGAGCCCTGGCCTGGCGGAGGAAACAGCAGTAATGAACCACTTCAGCCCGCAGTTAGAAAAAGGAGGCCTCATTTTGGAGTCCTGAGAATACTAAGCGCAACAAAAGGTTCTGTTTAAGCTTGTTATCCAGGACATTCTTACAGCCTACACAGCTTTCCCTGCAATGACCCTCTCCAAACAAGTGCATCAAGTTTGAGCAAATAGAAACACCCAACTTTCAAGGCTCCGAGTTATAGTTTTCTTTACAAAGCCATTTATATAATGTAAGCTGCAATTAGCATGGGACAGAGCGAGGAGATTTAGGCTGGAAGGTTCTTTTAACAAAAGATAGAAATTAGTGGAATAAGTAACAGTTAAATATCGGCTTCAGATAACTAGTTGAAAGGACCTTTTAAATCATTTACTAATAAAAAAATAAAATAAAATGATTTTGCCTCAGACCTTGTTCCAACCAAAGTGTAGTCTTTTTACATCACTGAACTGATTAATCTCGCTAATTTTAAATTATCCAGCAAGAATGGATCGGAGCAAAAAAAAAAAAAAATAGTCCACACACCCCCAAATGAAAAGCACTCCAGCTTTTAAGCCTGACAATTTCATCAAAATGTCCATAGGAATTACATAAAAAATTCAAACCGTAATGAAATAAATTGCTACTTACATTATGAAAGTCTGCAAAAGCTTTTTATAGACTTGAAATGCAGAAGTTATATAAACTGCACAGTAAAAAGAATTAGAAATTGACCTTTACAGATCAAGGGCTAAAATTAACAGTCTTCAGGGGAAAAAAAAATTCCCAGTTCACAATGGCTTTTAATGCCATTTTTCCCCCTACACTCATTTATCTAATAACCATGGCAAGGTTAGGATAAACAATGAACAGTATGTTTTCACATTTTCCACCTTTTGTGTCCTCCATATGAATTTCTAAAACACTTAAGAGAATAGATACATAAACCTGTGACCTTCAAATGAGCTTTTTGATACTCTCAACATTTTGAATAAAAAGATCATAAAATGGAACCACTTTTACACAGTAATGAATTCCATTCTGTTGGGTAAACAAAGCTAAATTTTAAAACAGAGACCTGACATTTGTATAGCTCAAGAAGCTATTCTGTTCTTTTGGGGGTGGGCAGGGCAGGGAGGGGGCGTTGTCGGTACTTTACGGTGGGCCAAATAATGACCAAATCCACAATTCACATAAAAAGGAGACAAACCCATTTGGCTGTGTTCAACAGCCAGCCACCGTTTCCAAGACAAGGGCAACAAAAATGCCCAATTTTTATGACAATCCACCCCCCCCCACCCCACGAACAATTGATCCATCTCGCAGGAAAGGGGGAGGGGGTGGTGATGGAGGAGGCCCATGCCGCCATAATGGAGCTAACGCTTATTGACGGGAGCTACAAGGGCCTCCAAAAGTTACTGCAATTTCCGTCGAGCTTTTGTGCATCCGTTGTCCTGTCTGAAAGGCTCAGTTAGGTATTGTTGCAAAAAAAGTCTGCATCCACATTTGTTCCCCTCTAATTCATACTCGGCATTGTGAAGTTTTGCTATTCAGGGGCTGATTGGACAACAGCCCTGACAATGGCCAAGCGATTAGTCTCTCAGCATGGGCTGAGGTTGTGGGTATAAACCTAGGGCTGGGACTGGAATTCAGTGGGGCATTCAGCTTCCTCTCGGGGCCTTCCTGAGAGGCCGTGCCTCCTTTGCTGCAGGTAATGCATTCCTTCAGACCGGAGAAACCGAATCCTTGTAATTAGCGTGTCCAGAACGGGGCAGGCCGCCCCCCTCCCTGCCAGTCGGCCCTCGGGGGCCCTGAGGCTTTCTAAGGAGCTCAGCCCCAGCAATGCTCCGGCCTCGTCGAATTGAAAACTTTCTTGGGCAGCACGGTGGGCCTGAAAATTCAGCATGCAGGGGAGGGGTGCCGAGGGAGGGCCGCGATCGGCGCCACTTAACCCCTGGCACGCCGACCCGCGAGCCGGACACGCCGCCCGCAGCCCGGGCACTTGGGCCGCCACGTCGGCGTTGGGCGCTGCACCCCCGCGGCTGAGCGCATCGCTAAGTGTACAGATGTCAGTCTGGTGTTTTACATGTCAGTAACTTGAATTCATTTACATTTATTTTCCTATTGTTTTATATCATTTTATGACAATGTGCTGCATAATATAATTTAAATCTTTAATGTACAACTAATTCTCTACCATTAATTTGTCAACATGATTACTGGATATGCCACCCGGAGAAGCAGGCTGGCTGGAAATATATATAAGACATTCCTGGGTTTTTTTCGCGAGGGTTTACATCGGGAATGACAAAGATTTACGGAGGGTTTTTTCTTGGACAGTCTCTAATCTAATGCAAACTACAATTTCAGTGTGATTTCCACTTAAACTGGGGAATTCCAGATACCAGTGGGGAATGAGACACACACACACGCACGCACACACATACACACTGCCTCTTTCTTGAAGAAATCATTTATATAGGCGGCGTGGGGTTCTCGCAGCCGCCGCGGGAAATAAGCGGTGGGCCAGCCCTTCAGCAGAGGGGGGGTCCCCCCAGGCCGAGCTGGGGCCGCGCACACGGGTTGGTCGACCCCAGGGTGGGTGCTCCACCGGATAGGAGAGAAAGAAAGCGGGCGCCGGGAGCCCGGGCCGTGTTCCCGGGGCGTCTGCAGGCACCGACGGCGTTGGGGACCAGACCAGAGGAAAGGATGTAGCATTGCTGGACTGCACTAACCTCGGGAACCACCCCCTAGGACCCCACCCCGAACCCCAGCCTCTTTCCTTCGCCAGCTGTCGCAGTCGGAGCCCAGGCTGAAAGAGCTGGCCCTTCCCCTCATGCCGCAAGAGGACGGGCGCCCTGCGGCCACCAGCCAAGTGATAACACCCTAACGTCTGCACCATTAAAATTAAAAAAGCAGCAGCACCCCAAACCTTATTAAACATTCAAATAGAAAAATTAAGATATTCTGGGCAAAAGAAGTGTTTAGACAAAGGCTGTCTGCTTCAATTTCCCCGTTAAGCGGGGAGCAAGCTGCTCCAAGAGAGAGTGACGGTGGATTCCATAAATTAACAGAAAATCCCTCTTCTCCGGAGCCCAAGTTATCTCTCCGTTGCCTGCAGCTCTGATTTAGAATGGGAGCCGGCTTGTTTACCGGTTTAATTAATGCTCCTTTTCAAGCAGGGAGGAGGGGAAGGGAAATGAAGTGACTTGGTGATAAACAGGTGTAGCCCGGCCTGCAGCGAGCTCACGGGCCGGTGGCAGCCTCATCAGGCTTGACTGGGCATGACCCCGCCAGCGAAAAAGGTAGATGGCCCAGTTGGAAGCTCAGTAGGTGAGCATTATTTTAACTGCGAGCCAGTGATTGGAATGGCTTAAAGGGACAATCAGCACTTGGGTTTTTCTTCTTCCTCTAGAAAGCATTCTGATTCTTTCCTGTCGCTGAGCGCGGGAGAAACAGACCTTGACGATATAGGTCACAGGGCCTTTTTCCTCCTCTTCCTCCAGCTTCACCTCAGAATGTAAGGGAAGGGCCACTTAAGGAGGAAACCTGGCTCCTGCAGCTTGCTGGGGGCTGCCTTGCTGCTCTGGGGGAAAAAAAAAATCCCTGGGCATTCTCTCTTTATTTACTTATTTCGCTTTTTTAATTCCAAGAGCCTAATATCCAGGATTGGACTGTCCACCGCCTACGTGTTTCTGTGACCTTACAGATAACAGGAAAGCTTGGATAGAAAATGAAATCCAAGCGCCAGCTAATTTTAAAAACATAACTAAAAACTCAGTCCCGAGGGGGGGAAATGGCAGTTTCTGTAAGCACAGGCTGAACATGTTTTTAAATTAATAACTAGCCCTGGTATTTGCTAAATGATGGCTGTATCGGGGAAAAATTTAGTCATTAAAAACAGCAGGTGCCCAAGGTGAGAATATATGTTTCATGACTTAAGGTCACCTGTCTGGTTTGCCCGCTGCCTTTCTCTGAGCCAGCATCCTGGAGAAACAGAAGAGAAACCAGAAGCTGGGTCTGTCAGCCATGCTGGCCTTTTGGAGAAAAGAGCTTTTTCTTTAAAAAAAAAAACAAAAAAAACTACTACATTTACTGCGTGCCCCCTTGATATTTCCACACATTATTGGCAATTCTGACTGCTTCCCTACAAAGTAGTTATGCTCATCCCCATTTTTGAGAGGGGGTTAAAGAATTTTAAGTGATTTGGGAGTTCCCTTGTGGCTCAGCAGTAGTGAACCTGACTAATATCCATGAGGACTGGGGTTCAATCCCTGGCCTCACTCAGTAGGTTAAGGATCTGGCATTGCTGTGAACTGTAGTGTAGGCGGCAGACGAGGCTCAGATCTGGGTTGCTGTGGCTGTGCTGTGCTCCAATTCGACTCCTAGTCTGGGAACTTCCATATGCCTTGGATGCGGCCCTAAAAAAAAAAAATTTTTTTTTTAAGTGATTTTTCCCAAGATCACAGAGCTAGTCAAGTGGCAGAGTTGGGATGAGAACCAGAGTCTCTCATTCCATAGCCCTTTCCTTTTTTCAGCCTTTGTGAGGCAGCAGTGACCCTAAATACCCACGATCACAAGGAGGTGGGCATTCCATTCTCCATAAAGACAGGTTATGGCCTTGCTTACTAGAGAGGAGATCTTTTTGCCATCTGGAGAATTCCACACCAAGTTCAGGTTCATGTCTATGGGGAACCCAAACACAAGTATAAGCACAAAGCACTCTGCAGAATATAGAGAGATTTCTTTCTGGAAAGATTTCTAGACTGGAATTAGGATCTTTTGATTTCATTGCTCGTTCCACTATCTATTAACGTATGACCTTGAGCAAGTCATCACCTACTAAGGCTAAGTAAAGCGTCGTCTTTTTTTCTTTTTTGGTCACACCTGTGGCAGGTGGAAATTCCTGGGCCAGGGATCAAACCTGTGCCACAGCAGCTACCCGAGGGGCGGCAGTGACAAGGCCAGATCCTTAACCCCCTGCACCACAAGAGATGCATTTTTTCCTTTCCTTTTTTTTTTTTTTTTTTTATAAAAGGTTCCTCATCTCTGATGAGGCACCTTACCTACCTACCCCGCCCATCTTTACAGTGTGGGGTGGGGCCAGAGGAGCTAGTGTGAATTCAGATACCTTGACCACTGTGAGGAGCAAATAAATGTACCGGTTTTATGACTGATTTCCCAGAATTATGAGGTCCTATGTCCACGTGGGGTGTTTTTTTTTGGTTGCTATTTTTTGGGTTTTTTTGCCTTTTTGCCTTTTTTCTAGGGCCGCACCCGTGGCATATGGAGGTTCCCAGGCTAGGGGTCTAATCGGAACTGTAGCCACTGGCCTACGCCACAGCCACAGCAACGCGGGATCCAAGCCGTGTCTGCAACCTACACCACAGCTCAAGGCAACGCCGGATCGTTAACCCACTGAACGATGCCAGGGATCAAATCCACAACCTCATGGTTCCTAGTTGGACTCATTAACCACTGAGCCACGACGGGAACTCCCTTGTGTTTTGAAAGGAGTGAATTACTACACAAGCAAGGGGATTTTTGTCTCATTAAAAGGTCCTTACTTCCTGATTTCTAACATGAAAATCCTGGCTATGTTAACAATGATGCTAAAATCATAGAATTCTGATGAGAGAGACCATTTGTTATAACAATAAAAATTACATTAATAAGGACTAATGTCACTATATGCCAGACAGTGCTCTAAGCATTTGACATGTACCAATTAATCCTTACCAAAACTCTATGAGATAGGTATTGTTATTACCACAACCATTTTACAGATGAGAAAACTGAGACGCAAGACAATTTGGTCACATAATTCACAAACAGCAAAACTGTCATTTGAACTCAGGCAACCTGGCATTGGAGTCCACACCCTTAGTTAGTTATATGTTTATAAAAATACATGTATATTTATGTACTTCTCATGAAGGGGTGAATTATTCCTACCTCTCCAACCCATATACGTGTATATATACTTTTTTTTTTTTTTTTTGCCTCCCTGTGGCATATGGAGTTCCCGGGCTAGGGATCAGATCTGTGCTGCATTGTAACCTAAGCTGCAGCTGCAGCAACAACAGATCCTTAACCTACTGTGCAGGCTTGGGGATCGAACCTGCGTCCCAGTGCTCCCAAAATGCTGCCGATCCCACTGCACCACAGCAGGAACTCCAACAACCATATTTTTAAGATGACAAAGTGAAGCTCAGAGAAGTTAAATGATTTGCCCATCATCACACATTTGTTTCAAGAAAGAGCTGGAATAGAGCTTGGATCTCTTTATGTCCAGCGGTGGCTCTATTTATAACATAACTGCTATTCACTTCACCCAAGCTTCAGCTGTCTCTGGAGGGACAGAGCACCTGGTTTAAGTACTGGCTCTACCAATGCAGGCAGGCTCTATAACTTAAGCCTGACATAGTAGTGTTCACCTGACAGTCTGGGGGACTACATGAAATAAGACAGTATTTAGCACAGTTCCTAGCATATACTAAATGCTTGCTAAGCCCTCCTCGATTTTTTTTTGTGGTCAAACAAAATTTTTTACTTATTTTTTATTTTTTTAAATGATTTTTATTTTTTTCCATTATAGCTGGTTTACAGTGTTCTGTCAAATTTCTACTGCACAGCAGGGTGACCCAGGCACACATACGCATACACATACTTTTTTCTCACATTATCATGCGCCATCATAAGTGACTAGGTATAGTTCCCAGTGCTATACAGCAGGATCTCATTGCTTATCCCCCTCCTCAAATTTAAAACGCAGGATCCAGGAAGGGAAGCAAGGACAGTTGGGGGTAGGGAGCTCTGACTTGGGTGTGGCTGTCCCTATGCCCGAGTTAGCCAGGCTAAGTTGAAGGAAGAGACAAGCATGGCTGGAAAGGGGGCAGACCCCCCCAGTTAGGGATGATCTTCTGTAGTGAGTCCTGAGGAGCTGGGGCACTGAAATCTCTGGGCAGGAGTTCCCACCGTGGATCAGAGGAAACTAATCTTAACTAGTATCCATGAGGACGCAGGTTCAATGCCTGGCCTCACTCAGTGGGTTAAGGATCCGACATTGCCATGAGCTGTGGTGTAGGTCGCAGATGTGGCTCAGATCCTGAGTTGCTGTGGCCGTGGTGTAGGCCGGCAGCTGTAGCTCTGATTCGACCCCTAGCCTGGGAACCTCCATATGCTTTGGGTAAGGCCCTAAACAGCAGAGAGAGGGGGGGAGAGAGAGAGAGAGAGAGAGAGAGA
>PVHT021183519.1:2898964-2914154 GCA_004024745.2 Catagonus wagneri | reverse complement strand
GCATCCGCGGCACATGGAGGTTCCCAGGCTAGGGGTCTAACAGGAGCTGTAGCTGCCGGCCTACACCACAGCCACAGCAACGCCGGATCCGAGCCGCGTCTGCAACCTACACCACAGCTCACGGCAACGCTGGATCCTTAACCCACTGAGCAAGGCCAGGGATTGAACCCGCAACCTCATGGTTCCTAGTCGGATTCGCTAACCACTGAGCCATGACGGGAACTCCGACAACACTACAGTCTTACCGGCCACACAACAGCAAGGCCACCCTTCTTTCCTCTGCATTCGGATTAACTGCTGAGCCTTCTTTCTGGGTGGGCCTTTGCTCTGGGCAAGGGGATGGCAGGCAGAGTGGCCGGGGCTCATCTGGGCAATTCATTTCCTCAGCAGAAATGGTCCGAGGGCAGGGATGGGCAGGCCGCTAGCTGGCCGTTCCTCAGGCAGGTACTTCACCTCTCTGAGCCTCACTTTCCTCATCTGGAACAAGGGGGGATAACAACGGCAATGATGTCAGAGGACGGGCGTGAGGATAAAATGAGTCAATATCTGCAAAGCCCTTAACACCAGGCCTGGCACGCAGCACTCCGTGAATGTGAGCTGCTTCCCTTTGGGTCCTTCTAATCCTCATTTGGGGCTTTCTGTCCTTTAGTCACACAGGACATGCGCTCTCTGAGGACAACTTTTAGAGCTTCTTGTTAGGAGGTTTGTGACATTTATGCCAATTCCTGAATGCTGCCTAGACAAGAAGGTCGAGATGGAGCCAGAGAGATGGCCTGGGCTGGCTCTTGCCCAGGCCCCTCTGTCCATCACCCACCTTGTGCCAGGTGCTAGGACAGCTCCCGGTGAGGCTCTGGCCCTGCTCTCGTGGGTCAGCACACTGGCCTTCGGGCTCGCAGGGCCCATCAGATGGGTCAGGGCTCGCATGTCAGAGCCTAGGTGAGGTCCTACATCAGCACACACACCAAAGACAGGCTGGGGACTCTGCCTCCATGTCCACGTCCATGTCCACCGGCGTAGGCACATTTCCACACCAGGTCCTTGGAAAGGTCACATCGGTCAGCAGACCCAAAGGCCCCCCCGCTGCTCCCGGATGAAGATAGACGCCCCTTAATCACACTCAGCTGTTCTCCCCCCTACCTCTCACCTCCTGCCTATTACAGTTTCTCAAAGGCCCCCAACTTCCTCTCCTGAACCCCTCATTCTCCTTACAGCAGCCAGAGTAAGCTTCTAAACAGAGAAGCCAAAACCGTGTCTCTCCTCTGGTGGCCTTCTACTCTGTGGCCTACAAGGTCCTGCAGCTCCTCACCTTGTACTTTGTTCACCTGCCGTGCTCCACGGACCTGGTTCTATAGGTGGGCCCCTGCCCCAGGGCCTTTGCACTTGCTGTTGCTTCTGCTTGGAATGCTCTTCCTTTCAGCCTCCAAAGACTGGCTTTTTCGTTTAGGTTTCAACTCAAGGGCTGCCTTCTTCAAGAAAGCCTCCTTGAACTTATAGCTAAAGGGGACCCAGTCACTTTCTAAAATATCAACTCGCTTCATTGTCTGTACCGCATCTCCCTTGATTTGAGCCAGTCTGTCTGTGTACCTGTAGACCCTCTCCCTCCACTGACTGCCACTCGGTGAGATCAGGGAGTTTGTTGCTCTGGTTCATCACTCTCCCCTGAGCGCCTGGCACCTGTTAGGCTTCAATAAAAGTCTGTGGGATGAATGAATGAATGAATCTTCACTTCATGTGACCACACACTCCTGCCAAGTCCACATTTCCTGAAATCGTCATGCACTTTGTGCCCCTGGTGGGGCCTTTCCTCCTCCTGCCAGGACCATCGTGGCCTAATACAAGCTCTGTCTCCTCTTTCTGTCAATCTGTTGGCCAGTCTTTTTCCAAGAGTCCTTTCGGCTCTGTCTCTGCTCTGAGTGCATCTGCACTGTGTGGGCAGGGCCCCATCCGCCCAGGGCTGACGTCCCCGTGCACAGCGGGGACACGCCACCAGGTGTGTGCACTGCTGAGTCAGGACGGTCCTCCTGGACCGGGCAACCTTGTGAAGCTAACGAGTGGCTTCTGACGCTTGGAGTCTCCGATTTCCGCTCCTTTCCCCAGGGCCCGGACCCCTTTACTTCCTCTAGGTTCCCTGTGTCCTCTCCCCGCCCGCTCCTGCTTTCCATCCCATCCCCATGCAGGCCTGTCCTCAGATCTTTCCCGCCAAGGACTGTGAGAGCTTCATGTCTCCCAGAGGAGCCTCGTTTAACAGTAACCAGCCTTGAGCCAAGGGGAAGATGGTCTGTTGGTAGAATTTCAGCATCAGTGACACATTTCTTCCCCACCCAAGAGTTTTCCTGTGCCCCTTAAATCTTGCCCCATAGGCCATTGCTTGCTCTGCATCTGTGGGGCTCACTGGAGCCTCATGACCAGGACAGAGGCCAGTCTCTGACGTCCTTGGGGGTCTTTCCCTGAATATCCCCCAAAGAGCCAGACGCCTAGACAGCATGAATGAAAGGCTGGGGCCGTATCCATGAAAAGAACAGAAACAGACTTCTCATCCTGCAGCCCGTTCCGGCTCGCCACTGCCACCTCCCTCTCCGAGAGAACAGGAGGATGGCCCCCCAGGGGCCACCTGGGGGGCCAAGAAGGCATCTGCAATGTGGAAGCCCCCCCCGCCCCAGTTTCCAGATCGCGAAGCTGAAAATGGAGGCTGCGGAGGCACCATCCTCTCCGAAGTTGGTGCCCCTCACACCTCCCACGTCCCAGGCCTCAGCGGTAGATTATTATTATTATTATTATTTGTAGATTACTATTATTATTATTTTTTTTGTCTTTTTGCCTTATCTAGGGCCGTACCCGTGGCATATGGAGGTTCCCAGGCTAGGGGTCTAACAGGGGCTGTAGCTGCCGGCCTTCGCCACAGCCACAGCCACAGCCATACGGGATCCGAGCCGCGTCTGCAACCTACACCACAGCTCACGGCAACGCCGGATCCTTAACCCACTGAGCAAGGCCAGGGATCGAACCCGCAACCTCATGGTTCCTAGTCGGATTCGTTAACCACTGAGCCACGACGGGAACTCCCTCACCGGTAGATTATTAAGGCAAAAGCGCTTATGTTCCCAGAGCAGGAGGCTCAAGCTTTTGGGCTGACATCTTCACCTGCCACTTTGTGAGGAGGCCACCAGCACAGCCCGTTAATTCCCTGCCACATACACTCTTTGAATCGGTTTGCTCCTCCCTCCCCCATCGTCCCTCGTGCCCCTGGTCCACGTGGCCATTCTGTTTCACCAGGACCACGTTACAGGAGCCCCCTCGCTGGACTCCCCGCTCGCTCTAAACGACGCCCCATCCAGCACTCAGAGTGAGTTTCTGGAAATGTTCCTCTGACCGTGTCCTTCTCACCACTCCACACCCTTCCTGGGCTGCCCACCAGACTCCAAGTAAAATCCAGAGCCACTAAATCCTGCACAGGCTGGCCCCTGCCCATCTCACGTCCCTCCTCTCAAGGACCCAGTGACACTGGCCTCGCTCTCGGCCTCGGAGTCGGCAGGCTCTGGCCCATCTGGGGGCCTCTGCCTGAGCCCCGTCTCCCTGTTCACAGCTGAGACCCCTCGTGCCATCCCGTCTGAGGAAGGCCCTCTATTATGCTCTACCGAAAGGTCTCTCTTTTCATTGAATCTACCACAATTTATAATTATTTGATAAATGCACTGGCACATTTGTTTACTGTTTACAATGCAAGCTGCTTGTGCGGAGAGCAGTTTGGTCTTTCTCTCTTGGCCCTAGCATGTCATGGGGTCTTTCTTATTCACTAGATCCCCAGCAGCTACCAGGGTGACAGCACGCAAAAAAGAAAGCATGTATTAGATAAGTGAATAAAAAGGGAGGGGCTCGGGCCCCTACTGTCCCTCTCTTCCCCACAAGGGTAGCTGAAGCAGCTCCCCCAGTCACTCTGCGGCAGAGCAAGGTGACACACCAGCGTCATTCTAGAACTTCACGGGAGAAAGTCTCCTGAGAAGGGCTAAGTATTCTCAAGGGCCAGGCTAATGTGGGACAGCTCTTTCTTGGCAGTATCAGAGAATTCTATTTCCCCGAGGTGATCAAAATCTCTGGCCCTGATGGATAATGGACTGTGTTTACCTTGACTACTTCACAATTTAGCATGAAATGGGAAATTAAATGATCTAGCTCAAAGAGACTAAATAGTTTGCCTAAAATCACCAGTTTGTTACTGGGGGAAGCCAGGCTAGAATCTAGTTCTTCTGAGTCCACTGTATTTCCTCCTGCAGCCCATTTTCCCTTGCGCCCTTCCCTAGGAGCCTGAAAGGGATATATCTTTGCAACAGGCTGCTTCTCTGAAGGGTGAGTGAGGCCTGTGGGACCCGAATCCTACTTTTGTGTTCTCACATTATTAGTCACTATGTAACTCAACATGTTTTAGGCAAAACCTCAAAAGTTTGGGTACTTCAAGGGACGCTTAAGCATGCAGCATAGCACCCCAGAGAGAAAAGATCAAGGATTGTGTCAGTTATCTATTGCTGGGTAACAAAGTGCCCCAGAACTTGCTTGCTTAACACCACCATTTATTGGCTCGTGATACTCTGAGTACGTCATCTGGGCTAGACTCAGCTGGACAGTTTTCCTGCCGGCTTGCCTGGCTCGCTCACACTGCTATGGTCAGCAGCTAGGTCTGCCAGGGGCTCTTAGGTCCTGGCTACCTTCACTCGCATGGCTGGGATGATGGGCCCCATGTCTCCAGTGTCTAGCAGGAGAACCCTGGATTTTTCACATGGTAACTGCATTCCAAGGGCATCAAGAGCGAGCACATCCCAAAGTGCAAGCTATTTTCAAACCTCTGCTTGTACTCATGTTCACTAACAGCTCATTGGTCAAAGTAAGGCAAGCCAAGTTCAGAACCAAGGGGTGGAGAAACAGACTTCATTTCTTAATGGAAGGAGCTGTAATATATCGCTGCCATTTTAAAAAATCACAAAAGCAGAGTCAGATTAAACTCCTTCAGTATCACAGTTATATCGAGCCTATTGGAACCACCTTAGGTTTATCTAGTCTTTTGGGGGTGACGGAGGGAGGTGGAAAGTGAAATAAGGAAGAACAAATCTGACTCCATATTAGATTTGTTTCTTTCACTCTAACCTTTGCATTTCACTGCTTTTGCTTCCAGATAAGAATGCTGCCTATAGCCTGAAATACATAGGACTGCCCATTCTCAAGGCTCTGACCTTTAAGCATGTAACACTTTTCCCTTTATATAGAGATAAACTGTTGCAGAACAGAGAATAACATTTGTCTTGTCAGAGGTTTACAGGAACATCATGACCTGACCTACCTGGACAGCTGCAAGAACAGAAGATTCCTACACCAAGATTCCTACAACCAACCATGCGCCTCCCTCACCTTGCTTTTAAAAATGCTTTGTTGAAACCTGCTGGGGAGTTCCAGTTTTTTTCTTTGTGGGGGGGGAGACATGAGTCACCCACTCTCCTTGCATGGCCCTGCAATAAACCTTTCTCCAAACTCCAATCAATGTCTAGGTGTTGTTTGGCCTCACTGTCACTGGGCACACAAACTTGGGTTTGGTAACAAGAGGGGTCAGAAGTAACCTGGCTGTGAGATGAAGTCCAAACACCAAGAGCCAGGGCGAAGGTAACCTTGAGACCCTGAGACCTCTGTCACCCAGCCCTGTGGTCTCCCAGGGCCTGAACTGGGCTGAGTGGGAGTACTTGGGCAGAAAGGCAAACCATGGGACAACTCAGGAGCTGGGAGCTGCTTCATTCTGCTTTCTCCTGGCATCAGGAGATGCTGCTTATGTCAGTGATTTGGCCAAGAAAATCAAGAAAAAAAGAGTATGTGTGTGCCTTCCACTCAAAACATAGGCCAGTCAGGGCTGTAGCCTCTGCTCCTAAAAATAAAGCCTGCGAAGGAAATGAGGGCTAATGCACCTGGGGGTGAAAGCACAGGTCAGGTGGGCAAAGCTTTTAAACGGACTGTCTTCCGCGTGGGGGACAGCATGGTGACATTTCCCCCAAGCTCAAGGAGAGCTCGACCATCAGAAGGCCTATTGCAAATCAAGATCACGAAGGGCTGAGCTCACTTTCCGACCCTGCCTGACAGAAACGTGCTCAAGTTCCAAATTTCTCACATCGGGTAGCCTGCAAACAATCAGAAAAACCGACTCTAATTGACCAAAGCCCTGGTTCTAAATTGCGGAGGCAATTCTCCCACCACAAACCAATATTTTCAGCTCCCTCGGCCCAGTTCTGCCAAGGGGTGGACATGCCAGGGATGGAGAGGTGACAGCGCCCACCGGGAAGGCAGGGGGGCTTCCAAACGAGGTCAGGGAGGGATGCAGCTCGGAGGCCTTTTTTCTCGTAGCGCCAGACAAATTAAAAACCTCCTTACCCGTCATTCATTCCGAGGAGGCCTCTTC
This sequence comes from Catagonus wagneri, assembly GCA_004024745.2. Classification (NCBI taxonomy): domain Eukaryota; kingdom Metazoa; phylum Chordata; class Mammalia; order Artiodactyla; family Tayassuidae; genus Catagonus; species Catagonus wagneri. Next base: position 2,907,724 of record PVHT021183519.1, on the reverse strand, counting down.
CTTCCTCCGCAGGGGGGCCGCCGTGTCGGAAGGAGATCGGATTCTGGAAGGCTGGGCCTCCCGGAGCTCTCAAGTAGGGGGAGCTCGCAAGAATGGAAAGAGAGAGGCCCTAACCCAGAGGAGATTGGCAGGCAGGGAGTGGGGGCAAAGTGCAGCCCAGGTCACCGGGGAAAAAAGAAATCGCAAAGTAAGGGAGTGGGGGAAAGTTCCACTTCCTGCCTCATTATGAAAGAAGCCTGGGTAGAGAGGGGGCGGGGAGCCCCAAGGAGGGAGAAAAGGGAAGTGAGACGTTGCCGGAGAGAAGAAATTCTCAGGGAGCACGGGCTGTTTGAAGGAGAGCGTGCAGGCCAAGGTGCCGCCTCTTCCAGGACGGATTTGGAAAGACCTGGAAGCCCAGGGCCTGGAACTCCCAAGGAGGGAGGGCAAAATGCCCCAGTAAGGGTGGGACGAATTGATTTCCCAAAGAACAGCACCATTTCCTCCACATGCCCTCTCCAGTCCTCCTTAATCTGCCCTGGAGGCAGCAGGTGACCTCTGCGCGGGCCCCTGGAGGCGCCTTTGTTCTAGGCCATTCTGCGGCCCGGCCCGCCCCCACCCCTTGCACCTGGGCCGCAGCTTCAGAATGCACTCGTCCAGCCTTGGCCGCCTCGCGGGAAGAGATGGGCGGAGGCCTTTGTATGTGAAAAGTCCTCCGACTGCCGGACACATTGGCTGATGGTTTTCCTGTTCTCTCCGACAGCCAAAGAAACCTACCACTCCCAGGGGAAAAAATGGTTTAGCCTGCAGTGCTTTATCCGCAAAGACAAGTTTATGACTGAGGCTACGTCGGCGGTCCGACCCTCACTGCTTATTCATGGCCAGAGCCCTGCTATTAAGAAACCCGGCTCGGCCCTAGAATCCCCAGGTGTTCCCTGCTGAGTCCTAATCCAGTCCCTCCGAGGTTTGCTAATTTAATTGTGTAATGGTCCACACCTGAGACATGCCCCTAACTATCTTGAGACATTACTTAGCTTAAAAGAAAGACTAAAGAGTATTAAGGCAGGGACTTAAGACATTGCAAGCTTTTACCATCTCTAAAACATCTGAGTGGAGCAGAAGAAAACTGGAGGGGTGGGGGCGACCTCCAAGTTAGAAAAAGCAACAAGAAGTAATTAAAGTTCTTGCTGACTGAGTCTGAAATATGTATTTAGCCCTTGTAAATTAAATACCCTGGGTTTTTTAAGGAGAGATTTCCCCAAACATCTATTATTCACATCAGTAGGACAGACGGTAAGCCACTATAAGATTTATGGAACCTAAAAGACTTCCTATACTAAAGGTTAATGAAAGTGTAATTTGAATCGTGAAATCTTTACGTGCCGGCTCAGTTTACACCGAGGGCTCATTAAGGATGCGCTGGGTACGCCGGCGGCTGGTGACGTCACAGCGGGTATTTAAATGGGCGGGGCCGGGCTGCTCTGCATGTCATTCTTTAAAAATATAAAAGCTTCCGTCTTTCCTTCTCTGTCTCCAGCTGTAGCAGCCTCACTGTCTTGGGTTCCACCCCGAGGATTTCACCGAGAGAACACGGTAGAGGGAATCAGGAAGCAGAGAAAAGGTCACAAATAAGCACCTCAGGAACAATGAAAGCTTTTCTCTATGCAGCAGTGGGAGAGTTGCTAGAAAAACTGGAAAGGTATTAATCAGAAGTGGCTATAAATCCTCTGGAGTTTTGCTCTTATAAAACTCCTCAGAGAAAGTCTTGAAGGAAATGCAGGTCAAAGCCCAAAAAAGCTCTTGATCAGAGATTGCCGGAGGAAAATCTTCCCAGACGCCGTTTAATAGGCAGCAATCACCCCAGGAGTGGGGAAGCCAAGTACGCTTGAAACATGGTTGCAATTCCTAATAGGTCTTGTCACACTTAAGGCACTGCAAGCTCCATCCAACGAACAGCTGAAGCTAGCTGGCGATTCATAAAGCCAACAGTTTAAAGTTTATTATGATGAAAGCACTTAATGACAGCCATCGCTAGGGGCCCATCATTTATAAAGCTGTGCTGAGTATTAGACATGTAGCATGACCACCAATTTTGTGTCACAATTGCTACCATAAAATGACCTTTGGTGATTTTTGCTGCATGTGGTGGACAGCTCTTCCTTCACATTAGTGCTCTGTGGCTTTCTTTGCAGACTATTATGCTGTCTAAAGCTTATTTGGCACTGTCGTGAGCCTCAACCCTTGTTATTACCCCGAAGGCCTGTCTCAAAAAAAAAAAAAAAAAAACTCATGCTCTATTACGCCACTCCAATAATTTACAGTTCTTACCAGCCTTGGTTAGTGTAATATTTTAATGCAAATATGCTTTACCATTGCATTTTATTTAAAAAGAGGGAAAAAAAAGTTCCCATGCTTCTGGCTAGGGCAATATCCATTGATGGGAGTTCACTGAAATCAGCCTGTTATTCCCTGGTCAGGCCTTACTGAATGGGAACTCTTTTCCCCAGTCAGTTAAATACACCTCCAGGGGAAAAAAAAAAAGGGATTAAACTTTCCTCGAGAGAGATTTTTTTATAAGGTTCTATGTGTCATAAACCAACAGAAACACCAATTCTTATTCCCCACTTCCCCACATCCAGTCCCAATGTAAATTTACATCTGAGTAACATTATTTAATTAGGATTCCATTTTCCAGCCTGCTTTGTGTAGTTAGAAAGTGTTTGAATACACGGCCACTTTACTGCTCTGATGTAAACCGCTGCTGAGAAAGTGGTCAGTCCATGCTACACCACCTTTAAATTGTGTATATAATTTTATAAATGATATAAAATCTGCTTCTAGTCCCTGAAAAAAAAAATATGAGCACGGCACACTGCAATTTTGGAAGGATTTAAAATATGTGATTTCTGCCGGTACCTACTGTATTGGGTTTAATATAAAGCTTTTTTCAATAAGGTAAATTGTTACATGACAAACTCATCTTCCACCATTATCATCTGCTGTTTGTGTTTAACAACAGGAGTCCCGCTCTAACAAAACTGTTGTAATGGCTGTACAAATTACTCAGCTGAAAGCTTTTCACCAAACAAAACAGTATTAATCAGCAGTTCTTATGAAGGTGCTAATTAAAAACAATTTTCTTCCTCAGTTTGCAATACTAAAGCCATCTTCACTTGCACAGTTTCCAATATACAGCTACTGTATTTGCTCACACTTCAGGCCCTCTATTAACTATTGAATCTCTTATTAGCCATTTTATTACATTTCTGTTTGCAAGCTTGTTGACATTTTAAAAGTCACAGTATGATCTGTTTTATCTGTTTTAAAAAATGTATTAATTGAAAAGTCAGGGGAACAACAACAACAAAAAAAGGCAAAATACAGAGCCCAAATGAACAGACTTCCAGGGCAGAGAACACAGTGAGCATTTTGTCACAGCCTGGGCAGTAAGGTCTCTGGGTAAAAGGAAATCTGAGAATTAAAAATGGCATTTCAGACTTAATGGTTTGTTAAACACCATTGGGCTCCTTTCTAATTTGGAAATAGTCCACTCAGGAAAACATATTTGCCCTCTGTCTAAATTCAGTTTCTAAAGGGACTCAGTCTGACTTTCAAATCAATCTTTCCTCTGTGGGATACAGTCAGCATAATTATGACATTTCATACAGTCTGAACTCAGGAAATTTTGGTCTGGGCAGGAGAGTGTACCTGAATCTGGGAACTGGAGCCCAGATCGAGGGTCTACACAGCCTTATGTTCCCAGTGAGTGTGTGTATGGATGTGTGTCTACGTACACTTTGACTCCCTCCCCTGTGCGGGCATCCTGTCCCCTCCACTGAGTCCAATGAAAGGGTCCTGCCGGACAATGCCACCGGCTGGTCTGGCATAGACTGGAAACAAGTCAAATGCTGACTAAGCACAAAGGCTCCGCGGAAGCTGGGTTGAGGGACGGGGGTCAGAACATTCCTCTTAAAAAAGAAGTCTAAGCCTTAGGAGAAGGTCTCCTCCACTTTTCTCCACTAGTGAAGAGAAGGAAAAAAAAAAGGAAAGAAAAAACAGGCCACCACCTCAACAATCTCTTGCCTATGGTGTTAAAACCAGGTTCTTCAACTGTCAAAAGCAGTTAACTAGTTTAGGAAAGACACCTGGCTGTTGAAATAGGGCTCCAGAGGGCCACTAATCCTTCCATTCACTCAGTTAACTGCTGGATCCGCCAAATTGATTCAACAGGTATGCAGTGGTAAATTCAGCCCATACTGAAGCCAAAGGGAAAATCAGCAAGGGGCGGGCAGCTCTTCTCTGAAAACACCAGAGGAACCAGCCAGAAAAGCTTTTATGGCCCGACAAGTTTTCTGCTGAATACTGAGCACCTAAATTACCCTTCCCTAATGGAAGTTACATTTTCATGCTCAGTCAAAAAGCCAACAAAATACACAATTTATACAAAATAGCATCAACCTCTTAGGTAGTCTTTTCTAGCACTTTCATCCCAATTCACAGCATACGTCTTGCTATAAAATAAAATATATTTCTTATAACCAACGTGTATGTGGCTGTTCATATCACCGCGTTAGAACTGACCATGGGCAATATTAGAAACATTCAACATCCAACCAAATCTGCTTAGAATGACAATGGAGACGCATGAGTTTTATCAGAAGATACAGGTAGACAGGGGACAGGAATACCATAATAATTCTTATGATTTCAGACAGGCTTTGTTTGGAAACCAACACATGCACAATTGCTTAGAGAGTTATGGAATGGGGCATTTCAAATGCAATTATACAACCCAATACTGATGCAGAGAAATAATTCTTAATCATAAAGTTCAAAAACATATAAATGGATAAACTTTCTAAAATAGCTGTATTTTCCCCTCTCAATATTTGCATTTCACTAAAAATTGAGAAAATGAACATGCTTTGAAACTATTCAATAATACGCAACACTAGTATTAGTTCCTTACAAATTTTCAAAGAGCCCGGAATACGGACATTTCTAGGTGAGGATGCCATGAAGAGCAGATCTATGAAATCTTTTAACATTTTACAAAAGCTTCTCTAGGTTTTAATCACACAGTGGGTGTATTTCTTTACTAGATGTCCTTTGGTAGCAGCAGCTCAATTCTTATACCCTGTCTCAAGCTTAGATAACTGTACACGCCATTCTCATATATTAACCAAAAAAATACATATATATATATACTACTAGTTTACTTTTTAAAATACAATTTCTTCTAAAGCAATAAACGGTAGGTTTCTACACCCATAACATACATGAAAACTTGAATTTTTGCCAATTTTTAATAAGAAAAAATGAGAATATTCTTATGGTTCTGCTATTCTATATTTTAAAAGAAAAAAAAGAAGAGACAATCAGATGCTACTGCAGGGATGGGTTTTCTTTGGCGGATTTAGTTGCAGGTTTTACAGAAGAAATAATTTCTCTGTATTTTCACCACTGTAAATGGAACTACCTGTGTTGCCTTTTAAAACATTCCCAATTCTAATTTTTAAACAAGAAAATATGAAGCCAGTGTGCAACCTATACAGTCGCCAAAGGAGAGCTGCCACTAGCTGAACTACTCAGCTAAATGGCTGGTTTGCATTGCCCTGGTCTTTATCTAGCACTGAGAATAGACTGCTGTTTTATCCAAAGAGGAATAAATTGCTGTTATTGTGATGTTAGCCCATCACTTGGCATTGCAATTCAAGTTTTTGTGAGAAAGAAATGTATGATCTAACTGCGACTTGACCTATGCCTTCCGAGATCCATCTAGGTGCTCTAATGGAGCAGAAAAAGTGGTGAATACAAGGACATGCAAACTGATGGTGAAAAATTTGTTTGATGATAGAAGTGAGCAGAGAAGACATATGAGAGTCGCTGTTTTTATGACAGCTAAGTTTGTTTAACATGCAAAAGGGTTTCACCCCAGTCTCCCACCTATCACTTTAATTGCATCACACTAAATTTGCGCTTTGCTTCTGCCAAAGATAGGAGGGTATAGAGCTAACCTACTAATGACATTACTGCTAAAGTGGGCACAGATGATTCCTTACAGATAAACATCTGAATTTCCACAAAAGGCATTAGAGCATCTTGGGGACTAGGCAAGGAGAGGCTTGGGTTCCCTGCAGAAAAGTCATTCTCTCTTAATCCTAGGTAGTGCCTATTAAATGTTTACAATATATTTGCACCGCAGCACAGAACCACATATACTTACTTTCAATCAGATAATTGCATGATTTTTTTTTTTAAACCCTGGTTGCAATCTCGCTTTATCAACCATTTATTCAAAATTTCTCTGGCAAGGACCTGTTTTGAAAAAGGCCTGGAGAACAGTAATAGATTTGAGCCCTGATAAAGGCTCACTTTTCATTCATAGTCAGAGCCTAAATGTGCTCTTCTTGTACCTAAACAGATAATAAGCACTCAGCACACTCCTCCTCCTTGACACAACACATTGAGACTAATCACACATAATTGGAGAGGAGGAGCAGAGGGCTGGCCATGCTATTGTGTCCAGAGGACAAACGGTCAGTTTATGAGGCTTTGGGCTGATGTAGTGATTTCTTATACATCTATAGGGGGAAAAAAACATCCTGTTTAAAAGGAAAAAGAGAATGGGCGAGAGAGACAGGAAAAAAAAAGGAGAGAGAGAAAGAGAGGGAGAGATGGCATATTTAATACAATCAATTTAAGGGCGATCTGAAAAATTTGCTTTCTTTCTTTCTTTATTTGTAACCAGGAAAGTATCATCATGTTTGTTTTGTTGACAGATGAAAAATGACCACCACTAAAATAGAACAAAGACCAAGATACTTTCTAAAAGGGGGGATGGGAATCACTAAAAGCAATTCTGTCTCCATGAGAGGGAAAAATATTTAGGCTGCTCACAAGTCCTATTCAGATCTCAGATGGGCTGTTTATACATATTCAAAGACGAAGGTTTGGTATTGGAAGAGCAAGAAGCAGACAGAAAAAAGAGGAGTCCAGGACAGCTGGCGAATCCTGGAGATGAGGGCAGGTGGATTCCATACCCCACACGTGGAGTGTCCCAGAGGTTGTGGGGGCCTGAGTCCTGGGGACTTGAAAATCTCGGGGGGCCACCAGCTTGCTGTATATTACACCCATTATAGATTTCTGTTTTTGTCAAAATATTGCCTGTGCACTTGATGTTTTCTTCAGCTTTTGAGCAGCTAAATCTTCTAGCCATCTTTGGTTAAAATAAGCAGGAGTGGGTAATGAAGGTTTTCTTCATATAGATCCTGGTTTTCCTTTTTCAACTAAAAACAATAGAGGAAAAAAGAGGTAAGGAGATTCAGATTAGGAATTTTCACTAGTCAATTTTAATGTTGAGTATAATGAAAGACTTCTTACCTTCATAGATTGTTCTGGAGAAATAAGTCACAAAAAAGCAACTCGAAGTGGTTCTCAGTGGCAGTGACAATACTATGCATCAAGTTAGGAATCTTTTATTTTGGGGGGCGGGGGCGCGGGGGGGTGTATTTTTTCATAAATAGCCAGGCTGCTTTCATGACCTCTATGGACTGTGAGGCACTTCAGCAGAGAGCTGGGGGCTAGCTCATCCTCACCAGACCAACCATTTGGCATGGAAGTTTCTGCTCTCGGTTCTCCCTGCCCCCTGCCCTCGCCCCAGGAGTCAGGCCGGCAGACATTTCAGATCATTTGGAGAGTGTGGCAATACCTGGGCACAAGGGACAGGCTGGTGGGGCCTAAGAAATTTCAAAGACTCTCCAGCTGCTTCTCAGGGGTTTTAATATTAATGACAAGGAATTCAAAAATTCTTTTCTCCGAGGAGGAAAACATAGTCTAATGATTAGAGCAGCTAGCATCAATACTACCTGGGTAAAGTTCTGAGGGCCTTTTCGTGACATTTAAAAATCCAATCAGACGTCTCAAGTCCAAAGTACACTTTACCCCATTCAGCTAGAAAAATTTGAGAGTCATATTTCTATTTATTCTCGCAAATACTTAGTTGCTATTTACAAAGACAAAATTGTTATTTTTTGAAGCCAATTGTTAATTCATTTTTGGATTTATAAGAATCAGAAGTAAATATTTCTTTTAATCATATATAGAAGCAATTCCTTTATTGTTTCAAATCAGACAAACGTTCTGCCCCCTCTACCCACCCCCCAACTCCCCACCCCACCCTGAATCTAAATGAATGGCTCCTGCCTGATACTTTCCTGCATTAGGCGGTCTGGGGCATGTTAACTTGAATTTTCTCAAAGTGCATGATTCTTCTAAATTGTTGTTTCCAAACTGTGACATGCCCTCATTATTAAGGACAGCAGCAGTGATTCTGCTTCTCCTTTTCCACTGGGGCACCTAAGGCCGACCCAGTCTCTACTTTCAAATCCATCTTCCTGAGAACTGATGGTGGTCCAGTTCCCAAAGTCTCTTCATTCTGTTTTCTTCGATGGCATTTGCTCTTTTTACAGATGGTTAGTTGTCTTTTTAGCAAGATCCTCGTGGATTTTTGTTGCCACCAGAATAGCGACGGTGTTAACCCCAAATACACGTCCCTCAACAGCACTCTTCAGTTTTTAAAAATGCCCTGAGAATGGTTTCCCAGACTTCCCTAAGCACACCCTTTCTCACCGGGACCTACCGCCTACAAAATACCTTTGCTGTCAGTTGCCCTAGTGATAGAAGGAGCTCACTGAAATATTTTAGAGAGGGAAGAGGGGGCCAAGCTAGTTAAACTCTTCCTCTGGGATTGGGGATAAGGGAAAGTTGATTACTCAGCGTGAG
>PVHT021183519.1:2893964-2896464 GCA_004024745.2 Catagonus wagneri | reverse complement strand
GCGCATGGGGCACAGTATAAACCCAAGAGGCATGTTTAGTGATTTATACAACATGCTATGCTGTGCTGAGCAGGGGACAACACTGGAAATAAAAAGAGGTTGCTGTCCACTACGTGCTGACAATCTAAAATTCTAGACAAAGGAGAGCTAGCCACCAACGACTTGAATGCCTGGCATGTCCCAACATACTTCAGTTCTTGCAGGGAGGAGACAGGGGGTACCAGGCACAAGGCCGAACTTTTCTGCTAGTGGAGAAACCCACACACACCTCTGCTCTCCTGAGCTATGACTGAGAAACTAAAAGCCTTTGTCGTTGGAGAGGGAAAGCGAAGGACAGGACACAAAGCAGCCATCAGCTGATCCTTGTAGCTCTAGCCTCACCTTGGAGAGAAGACTCTTTTGAGCCCTTTGGGTAGAAGGGCCCAGGGGGCCAGGAAAGACCCTTCCCGGACCAGGTAAAGCCCTCAAAGTCATTCCTTTTGTTCTGGAGAGGGGCTGAAAAAGGGAGAACATCATTCTAGAGGCAGGTAGGATTTGAATAGCAGGCCATTCTATATTTTCTGATTGTTAGCAAAGGGCCTGATTCCACCAGTGAGAGGAAGTGATTTAACCCTTTCAGTTCACAAAGCATCATCCCCTCCCATCCCCCCAGGAGCTTAAATGGAAGCCTAGCGACCCAAAGAAATGAACCCATTTCCCGAAAGTGAAGATTTCCTTTCTGTTGCTTGGCAGATCAGATCCACTTTGCATAAAATTTTTTGAAAGTCAACACACTTCTATATTATTTAATAGTCCTGAGTAATAAAGAATGCTATTCACATTTTTCTAGGAGAAAAATAAGGTCAGGCTTTTACTCTTCTGGGGTCACCACCGGCAAGAAGTGACAAATCCAAGTCTCTTGCCAAGGTCAGACTAGCTCAGAGAAGGGAGGTTTCTGTAAGGCACACGATTATAGAATAAATGCATGTTATACTAGTATAACTCTGATATGTATTAGCAAACATGAGATTCCTAAAAAGTTTTTGGTGGAATGCTTGCTTCTCGGTGTCCTATATTGCTCTATACCTATAAATAATAAAAAGGCTGATAACATTGCTTTATGTAAGCAAGCTTAGAAATCACTCTCAGATAAGTGCTTCTGACCTAAATCTTGTAGCGCCTCGATCTGACATATAACCCCACAACTGTGAAATTCTGTGAGATTTAACAGTCTCAAACTGCCAACTGACCCAGCCATAAAGCAAGCAGAGATAAAGATTTACAGTCTAACATGATACAATTAGACATTCACCTTCTATTTACTTCAGTGCAGCTAAGCATTTAACCTACTTAAAAGCCGAAGGTTTTTCATTAAAATATAAAGGCTTGTTTATCATTCATTCTCTGCCACCTCCCCAGCATCTTACAAATTAGTCTATTATGAATGAAAAGATTAGTTTGTTTCAGAGAAAGGAGTAAACAGGAATGGTTTCTGTAAAATCCTTCTAGACATGCAAAGATAAAAGATGGCTTTGCCACACAAAATAATCAGATACAAATAGCTGTTCAGAAGCAGCACACCTAAGGAGTCCTTTAATCAAATATTTAGGTTACCTGCCAAAAGGACCATGATCTCTTCAAAATGCAATGCGGATTAAAGTGTTATCTAACACAAGCAGAAAACTAACCTTGGAGTGGAAGTTTGAAATGTGTTCATCATAATTTTCATGTCTTTGGATAGAGAAACCAGCTTTTTCAGCTAGATTGCAAAACTGGTTTAAAGTATTCCCTCGGCGTGGGGCAAATACCATTGCTTTCCCCTAGAACATTAAAAAGGAAATTCACACATTTTAAAACTGGAAGGCAACCAAACATAACAGACATTGGTCAAAGCATTTAAGGTACTGCTCTCAGGTAGAAAACTCAGTTGTCCTTGCGACGTCCACATAGGATGGGCATTCACAGTGAGAATAATTTCAAGGATAGATAGACATCAAATAAGAAAAAAATTTCATACTTAAATGGCCGGTTGCTATGTTTTATCATTTTCAAACAATGCACGTACTAAACAACATGGGACTCAACACTGGTTTTCTGTACAATGCACACCTCTCTTGGGTCCAGTGGTTTAAACCATCAACCGGATTTTAGAGTAACTGGTCCAGGGCAGTGCCGCCCACCTTGCCACTCCTCAGTAGCTGCCAACACACCCACGACACAGCTCCAGAGCGGGTAACAACAGAGGCCTTTAGATGTTAGTTTATTGAGCCCTGGAAATTCAGTGCCAAGAAATCCTCCATAGAGACAAGCAACCGCAATCCATTTCTTTTCTGGCACCAGCCTTTTCTGTGACTGTGCCGTCAGGGACAGAGAACTAACTACAGGACCTGGATTTTCAACTTCACTGAAGCCTTCATAAGGGGCATCATTATAGCAAAGCAGTTCCTCATAGCATTCACGTGATTACTTTTCAAAGAAAGTGCTATGATGGGGGCAAACAAGCTTTTCTTTTTTTTTTTTT
>PVHT021183519.1:2765967-2893864 GCA_004024745.2 Catagonus wagneri | reverse complement strand
GCTAGGGGTCTAATCGGAGCTGTAGCCGCCGGCCTACGCCAGAGCCACAGCAACGCAGGATCCGAGCCGCGTCTGCGACCTACACCACAGCTCACGGCAACGCCGGATCGTTAACCCACTGAGCAAGGCCAGGGATCGAACCCGCAACCTCATGGTTCCTAGTCGGATTCGTTAACCACTGCGCCACGACGGGAACTCCCAAGCTTTTCTAAATAAGCTGCACAACCTTATCAGATTGTTATAATGGGGACAGTGGGAGGACTTGAATAAAATATATACCGGATTTCAGAAGACCCTCTGACATGAAACTCCACAACAACCATTTGCTAACTACTGGGGACATGTGGATTTTTCTTCTCCCTCTTAGATGTGCACAGAACAGCTCAGCCTCAGAATCTTCTTTTTCCTTTTATTTGTGTAAATGATGACTGTATGCTTCTGTTGATTTCAGGGTTACACTTCATCTTTATGAAATACCACTTCAGGTTCTGAGGGAACCATGAAAATATATCCCAGTTTCTTTTATTTATTTATTTAGTCTTTTTGTCTTTTTGTCTTATCTACAGCCGCACCCGTGGCATATGGAGGTTCCCAGGCTAGGGGTCTAACAGGAGCTGTAGCCGCCGGCCTTCGCCACAGCCACAGCAACGCGGGATCCGAGCCGCGTCTGCAACCTACACCACAGCTCACGGCAACGCCAGATCCTTAACCCACTGAGCAAGGCCAGGGATCGAACCCGCAACCTCATGGTTCTTAGTCGGATTCGTTAACCACTGAGCCACAATGGGAACTCCCCAGTTTCTTTTAAAGGTAGTTTATCATTCGCACCTGCTAAGTGTCTGTTGAGCATCTGGGATGTCAAGACACTGGCGCTCTAGACACATCATCTCCTTTAGTTTTCAAACTACCCAACAAGGCAGGGGTTTTCAGTTCTACTTTACAGGATACTCAGAAAGGCTGACTCGTTGGCCAATACGACACAGCAGTAAACGACTGCAAACTTACCTGACTCTGATGGTGATGTTTTTTCCACTACATGACATTGCCTTATTAGTAATAGTGATGACAATAATAATAACAGCTACCACTCTGCTAGGTGCTTCACAAGGCTTCCGATTAATCCCCTCAACCATTTTCTCAACAGCCTTGTGTGGCAGACGTTACATTTTACAGATGATTAAACATGCTGTGAAGGGTTTGAAGAATGTAAGGAGGACTGTGAGGCAGAAAGGAGTCTGGACTTAATGGGGATCTCCACCATTAAACAGCAGTGTCACCTCAGGGAAATCAGCAAAAAAAAAAAAAATCATAGAGCTGTTGAACTAGAAGAGACCTTGGAGATGACACGAGTTCAATCTCCTCGTTTTTCAGGTAAGAAACTCGGGTTATGCTAGCTGACCCACCAAATTTTCTCATCCATGAAATGGGAAGAACAAAGTCTCCCCTGCCTTCCTCCCTCCTTCAGCAAGATGTGAGGATCGCATGTGGCAGTGAATGTGAAAATAATTTGAAAAACAAGGTTATATAGACGTAAGACTAGAAGCATCTACACTGAGAGTGCCATCAAAATCCTATCAACTGTTTCTCCTTCTTACTCTCTGCTCCGCATTTAGCTGCAAGAAAATGCACTGATACACCGTCCTGGACATCAAGTGTGTTTTCATACTGTGTTTACATAGACACGTATACACTCAGGCACACAATTACAGCAGCACCAATCATGCCACTACACTTAAGGTTCTGTCAGCTTTTCTAATATTAATTGCTATTTTCAGGCGGTTTTCAAACTTAGCAGCAAAAACTCATTTTGATATGAAACTGGATATAATACACGGTCTCAGCAGGGGAGCGAAAGTCTCCATTAAAAGAAGAAAGAACACTAGCAGGTCATCTCAGGCCTTTCTAAAAGCTGGTTACTATTCTGGAATTTTGAATAATGGCAGTTTCATTTTAAAGTCACCTGCAAAAATTGTCTTACCGTTACAGTTGAAGACTTGATTCTTCACAGCTATTATCGGAACTATATACCATAGTGTTTACAGGGCTGGGGGTTCTTGGTTGGGTGGATGTTTGCATTCACAAAACACACGCTGCCTTCACCCCATCCCCCTGTTGGTTGGGCTGAGCTGTAAGGGGACTGCACTGAGCATGTGTCTCAGTTTACCTGCCCCTCTCCACCCACTGTGCCTAAAACAGCGGCCCTCCCCTCCCATCCCCACCCAGTTCCTCTCCCTGCTCTAGCTCCGTCCTTAGCCCTCATCACCGCCAACACACATATCATTGTTATTGCCTCCTCCAGGCTAAAGCTACGCTCCATGACAACAGGATCAGCTAATGTTTTATTCACTGCATTTTTCTCAGTGCCTAGCATAGAGCAGGCAATACTTGTTGCGGGAATAAACTAAATCCAGATGTTGAATAATCTGGAAAACACAAGGCTCTGGGAATTTGAAGGCCACGTTCTTTCTATTGCTTATTCTTTAGAAAAGATTTTCTCCAGGAAGCTTTTACAGAGTCAGCGGCTATAATGGGATTTCAGAGGGCAGCTTTCTGTGCACAACACTGTTCTGGTAAGAGAGAGAAAGAGTGAGCGGTAGTTTTAATCTCTAATTACTCAGTCATGAGTTTCAAAGTGTTTTCTTTTTCATTTCACTGGACGCAGATGTGGATTAATATTTAGGAGGGACAGTCGTACAGCGTCCATTCATTCAATAAGCATCCACTGAGCCCATCTGAGTGCCAGCATCCGCCCCACAATGAATGGTTTTAGAAGCCCCCCCCCATATCCCCAGTGGAGCAGGACACTTTGGTACAGTCAGAGGAATACGCCTTATAATTTAGGCTGAAAAAATCAAAACAAGAAAAAGAATATAGATTTCAAATTAGCCCATCACTTTAGAAAAATTATTTTCAATTCACCAAGGCACAACTTTCTAAGCATTCACAGTCATAGAATCATTTAAAACTCAGAATGAACACTCGATTGAATGTAAAATTTTGACTGGTGGGCAGAAAGTTGAGGGAGTTTATTTATCCCTGGAGAGGAGAGAGGAACAATTCCACAAGACAACGACGATATTGTTTATATCGTAAGCTCAGCTGTTGTTATTTCGCTAGACAAATCTATACTCATGTATTAAAGGGTGTGCACTTCTGTAAAAAATAAATATTCTTCAGATTTACTTTACAAGGAATATGCTATGCCAAAGAAATGCCTTTGTTCCTTTTTCATTTCCGGGCAAATCAACTGTTAAATACCGATCACACGTTTAAGCTGGTGTTTATTTTCCAACCACTCCTTTCCCTGGTTTCTGAGATGCTGCCTTCGTCTGCCTCCTCCCCTTCATTTCTCTCTCTCTCAGTCCCCCACCCTGGCTCCTTTTTGCCACCTGCCCTTTCACTGTCGGTAGTCCCCAGGGCTCTGCCTACTTTTCTTCATGTTCTGTACAGGTCTAGCTAGGCAGCTGTACTGAAATCCAAAACTTCAACCATCAGTTATGTATCATAAACTCCTAAGTACATAACTGCAGCATTCACCACGGTCCAGGGCCTGCACCCAGATTTTCAGACGCCTTTTAGAGTTCTCCATGAGGATGTTCTAAAGGTAGCTTTAACCCATTTTGTCTAAAATGGAATGCAATATCCTTGGTCCAAACCTCTACCCTTCCAGAGGCACTATCCATCCATGTCTCTATCTCTCTCTAACACACACACACACACACACACACACACACACACACTCACACACTCACTCACTCACACACACACCCTTCACCTTCAAAATGAAACTGGAAAATAATGACAATGCCTTTTAAAACCCTTGGATGCCACAACCCTGCACCCACATCAGTGTTATCTGTTCTGTGTGGTTCTCAAACGTGTTTGAATTGCTTCAAGGATGACCTGTGTAGAGGGTGCGGGTGGTAGTAAAACAAAAGACCAAGAGAAAGGAAGTGCTAAGCTTCACACATCCCACTTCATTAAAGCTGCTTCACTTTGACCTGTTTTCTAATTGGGGTATTGGCTAAAAATGTTTTGACCAACGGGTTCTGCCATTTAAACAGGGTGGGTCTGGAAACATGACATGGGTGCCCCCTTTGGGGATGGCAGGCAAAGCCCATTAAGACCTATCGCTGCAATCTAGTTTCTGCCCCTCTCTCATACTCACTTGAGCTGAGTCAGGCCAAACTCAGTGGGAACCCTAGTTCTGATTTGTTCTTTCATGGACTACGTTTGTCTTCACATTTGCACACGTTCCCTCTGGGTGGACATCAGTTCTTTGTCTACCTGGTAAATTCTTCTTCATCCTTCAGCACCCAGAGGACACGCCCTGCCCCTTGATGCCTTGGCTAACCTCCTCAGACCTCCACCTTGTGCCTCCTGCTGCATTTCGCCATTTGCACTCCCTGTTTCCACTGGCTGCCCACATCTCTTCTGTGTCCTTAACACACCAGTAGGTAACCGCTCAGGGGCTTGTCTTTCATGCTGGACTGTGCACTCCCTGAGCGCAGGATTATGTTATGCTTCACCCTATCCCCAGGGAGCCACTTTATGTCTGCTGATTGAACCTCTCAGTGAGTACCTGCTCAGACCCCTCTTCTCCATCTTTAGGTCTTCACTAGCTCATGACTGAACCATTCTAGGTAGAAGCTGGTCCACAGTAGACCCAGGAAGAGCCTCGATGCTTTCAAACACTCTCTTATCCCAAACCAGTTTTTATGCTAACCGGAGTGATCTTTCTAGAACCCACGTCTGACTACACACACTGCTCAAAAACTTTCAGTGGCTCTCTATGAGCCACATAATACAGTCCAGGCTCTCCATCATGGTGTTCTCCCTTTCTTAAAGTGGTACTCCAGACTAACTCTTTAATCTCATCTCCTGCCCCTCCCCAACCTTAACCCCAAACCTCACAGATACTCTTACACCCCAACCAGAGCAAACTCCTGGTTGACCCCAAACACAACATGCTTTTATGTACTGTCCACCTGGGAGCACTGTCCCCTCCACTGGGGATGCTACTTTCTAGTCCCCGTCCTCTGAGGCTTAGAATGGCCTTCTTACTATTCAAGACCAAAGTCAAATACCACTGCCCCTAGGGAAAGCTTCCTCAGGCAGTTACTTACTCTTTGTGCTGTATCCCTGGTATCTACCATACTGCATTATGATTCTTAGGAGCTTGTGCATTAATCTGCCCTGCTAAACACTGAGATTCTCACAGTGGGAGTTATTTCTATTTATGCTCCACAATCTTCAGCACAGTGCCTGGCAGAAAGTAGTTACTCAACAAATACTCCTTGAATCAAGACAGAGTCCAAATATTTGAGTATCTTACATTCTATTTGCAGGTGCAAATTAGAAAGATTCACCCAACAAATAAAAAACTGCACCAGGCTCTATATGACCAAGTGCTGAGCTGTTACAAGCCGCCTTGCACTGTCCGCTGTAGTTCCACCTATGTGTGTGTGTGTGTGTGTGTGTGTGTGTGTGTGTGTGTGTGTATTGCCTACACCACCACATTGTAAGTTCCTCAGGCGCAGAGACTCAGCCCTGGATGTGCTGGACAAACATCTGGGTGGACTTCCCAAAGAACGTTTAAGGGCTAGCTTCTGTTCTGAGGGTCATAAAAACAATCTAGGGAATTCTTGATTCCTATAACCGGGAGAGCCAGGTATGGCCGGACACAGCTTCACCAAGAACAGGGGAAGGTTTGTTGGGCCTCTGACCCAGCAAGCAGACAGGAACCCAAGAGTCCTTCAGCACCATCTCAGAACATGCTGCTGAGCCCACACTCACGAGGCATTTCCTTCAGATAAGCAAAAACAGAGGTTTGTACAGATGGGTGCAGAGATGCTAGATTAAACAAATGAGGAAATCTGTCAATAGAAAAAGGCTGCTCTTCAAAAATGAGAGTCCATGATTTACATTTATAGCACTGCTTGCATGCAGCCAGGATGCCAGGAGTTTGGCAGTTACTTAGGGCCAACTTCTAAAGGAGGTTAAATGAATTCCACGCTGCTGTTTTTGAATTCTTGACAATTGATTGGCAGCAATAACCAGCTGGAGAGCTGTCAATATTGCGTCCCCATCCGTCTCCTCACCATTCTGTGTAAACGCACACTAACTGGCTTGGCTTCCTTCGCTGCACCCAAAGCCACCCCAGAGGAATATGAGTAGATGCCATTTGTTGGTTGTCATTTCCAGAAATAAAGTTCAACGTGTAGGCTGCTGTGGCTGTATTTTAAATGACATCTGGGTCCTCTGATATCAGCCATTGCTGATGTTCTTTAAAGAACACAATGATAGGGGGTCACCTATGACTTACTGGCAACAAGAAGCCACTCACTGGAGGGAAAATTGTGCAGGAGGCGAGGGATATGTTTCTTGGAATGTGTACAGGTCACTGATTTCATTCCTTTTTAAGATCATTTCTTTTCATTTTTTTTCCAGTCTTTTTAGGGCCACACTCACAGCACATGGAAGTTCGCAGGCCAGGGGTCAAATCGAAGCTGTAGCCACCGGCCTATGCCACAGCCACAGCAACATGGATCCAAGCCACGTCTGCGACCTACACCACAGCTCATGGCAACACCAGATCCTTAACCCACTGAGCGAGGCCATGGATCGAACATGGGACCTCATGAATACTAGTCAGGGTCGTTACCACTGCCACGAGGGGAACTCCTCTTTTCATCATTTAAGTCTGCTAGGGAGTCCTGTGTAGCATTCTGGCAGGAGCCAAATACTTTTGCTGTTTCTCTCACCCAGTAGGTTGAGGAATGTTTCCATCTGGGACAGGTAACAGTCCTTTGGGGCTTCCTGTATGACTTTCCAGGCCTAGGTGCCTGTTCTCCTGAGGATCTAGGCTCAGCTCTGGGATTTGACATGGCTTCTGCGCCAAGCCAAGAGCCCAGCGTGGTGGCTAAGCTGTCTCTGGGGGCCTGTGCCCCGCCCCCCCCCCACTTTCATGTCCCTGCTGATAAAAACTAAAAAGCAGGGAAATGCCTCCTCTCCACCCCCTTTCTTTGCTTCTGATCCTCCGACTCCAGACAGCAGATTTGCCTTAGCTAACAATCAAGGAACCACACTCCCCAATAATGGCAGAATCCATTTCTTCCCACAGCTTGATTCTTGAACCTTCGTGTCGCGATGATTTCACTCTTGCTGCCTAAGAGTAATTTCTCTCCTCCCGCTCGGTGGGGGCATCAGTAGTAAAAAGTGTCATCTTCATCCAGGTAGACAGTCCTCTGGACCTCTGCAGGGCCTGCAGCAGGTATGCAGGACACGGGTGCAAGCGAGAGAGAGGCAGCAGGCCCAGTTACATATAGAAATTGTCCAAGTCCAGGTCAAAGAAAAAAAAATTTGTTTCCCCTCCTGCCAGCATTGTTCTGAGGAAAATTTTTGGAAAGAGCTCCCTGTAGTCTATACTCGTTACAGCTAGAAAGTCTCTCTAGTTCTTCAAGGTAATAAGAGCGAACACATATTCATTCAGAGCCAGTCGTGTACCAAAGCTTTCCAGTTCACTGGCTGGTTTACTCCCCATTTTACGCAGCCAGTAAGGGGCTGGATACTACGAAGCGACTTCAGTTTTGTGTGCAGATATTTCTGACTCCACTCCTATGTCTACCTTCAGAAAGGCTCACCACCACCCCCGCCTCCGCCCCCCGGTGGATTCTAAGCATTTGGCCAAGGTGCAGTTTTTGCTGAGCATCCTGAGAACTTGTTCTGTCTCCACTGAGTCTGTGAGCCTTGACTTACTAAGAACTCAGGATCTACCAGTGCTGCTGCCCAAGCTGTTTCTCTATGGGCCTCTTACGGCACCTTCAGCCTCTGGGCTACAAAACCATGGAGTTGTCTGGGCTCAAGAGAACACTCAAAGCAGCTCTAATTGTAACAGATAAAAACTTTAATGTTTTTCTTAGTCTTGGACTGTGACTTCCACAACACATACACTCAGCAGGGGGAGGTCCGCTGGAAGCAGGACAGCAGCTCAGGGAGCTAAGACGGAGAAGAATGCGGACTTCCTCTGGTCACACCCCACCACCCCAGCTCTGGGAACCCTTCCAGCCTACTGCATGGGATACGGAGCTGCTGCTGCTCGTTGCTGAGTCTAACCCGCCTGGGTGGAAGCCCAGGGAGTGCAAACCCCCTGCCTCCCGGGCCTCGCAATGGGGATGAGATTCCTGGGTGAGAATCTCAGGATGCCATGTACCATCCACAACTGGGACTGCGCTCCTCATAGTGGACCCCTGACCCCTCATCCTCCTCCGAGTTAAGGGCGGCTATCAGCTGTCAGGAGGAGCGCTTCCATCCTCAGAGGGGGCCGTTGTGTGGAGTCACACTTCAGACAAGACGGAGCATGGTTCTGAGTTTCTCAGCAGGTACAGGAGAGCTGCTAGACATTCTGGTCCAATCTGCATTGAAGTCTGTTTATAGCTTCGGTAGTTTTCTACTGTAAATCATGCAAATGACTTCTAATAGATCATATGTAAATCACGCAAATCTGCTGCAAAATGGAGTATTTGCCACAAATAGGCTTTGAAGGGGTGCTGGTGATGAAGGAAGTACTGTTTGTGCAGTGTAAGATCCAGGAGGCCTTGAAAGCATTGTGCTTGTGTGCGATAGATGCCCACAGAAGCCTTTGCAGCCAAGAATCTCAGTGCCCTCTCTGAAAATCCTATTCACGCAAATGCTCACAAGAACCACCCGAGGCTAAGGGGGTGGGGGGATGAAGAGGCCCCAGATTCCTTCTTCTACCCTCAACTTGAGCTGCTCACTCAACCATGACAGCTGCCATCAGTAGCTTGGAGCATACCCCTTCCCTGCCTCCAGAACCACTACCCACCTCGCAGGGGGAACTGAGGCCAATTTAATTTAATTGATTACCACTTACAAAGCTGTGGTTACTCCTCTGAGAGGCCCATTTAAAGTTTCTAAGCTGTATAGAGATAACAAAATAAAAAGCGAGAGTATAAGGCAAAGGATGATTATCAAATTGCTCTGGGAACCCTCAATGTGAAAAAGATATAAAAGCAAGATGGAAAGGTATTGGTCTGTAAGTCTCACCGAGGTCAGAAGACTAGACCAAACCTTCTTTTTGAAAAAGACTTAAGAAACAAAACTTTAGAAAATACCACACACACACACACACTCAGATAAATATGAATTCTTGTCAGACTACAGGTTAACATTGTTAACTTACTTTAAATTCCTATGGCACAGCAAGAATCTTACACACTTATAAGATTTTTTTTTTTTAATGCACGAGATTTAAACTTGTTTTCTTACTTTAAATAGATGTATATTAACTCTCTGTTTAGGCTGCAGGACCTCCTAGTTCAGTATAACAGCCCAACAAAATAAGAGTGGATACAAACTCTGTAATTTACTCACAGGCATAAATGGATATATAAATGTAAAAATGTGCACAATATTTTATGCCATGCTTGGTTTCATTGTGACCTAATGTTTATAATATGTAAATAATGGCTTCCTTTTAAAGCAAAGGACTTTTAATATACAGATTCATCTGAAGTCTCTTTTCTTTAACATAGACAGAAATAAAAGGGGAAAATATATTTTTTTTTGTAATAAATAAATACTCAGTGACAAAGGTTACCACTGAAGGGATTTAAAATGACAGAAGTCACCAGAAAACTTTCAATATCATACTTCTACTTTAATATGAAGATATTGTTATCAAAGGAAAAGACTCAAGAAATTCTTTGATAAAAATAATCTCACACTATCTTTGAAGCAGTTCCATTTATTTTGCTACCCACTGTGTTCCTTATCAGAAGGCCAAGGGTAAGAAGTTCCCTAGTTATGATTAGGAAAGAATCTGATAGATCAGAAGACCCAATTGAAGTTGGACATAATAAGTATTAAAGTATTACATGACATTAATCCTGCCATTCCATTACTCTCTCCATCTTTGTGCACAGACTAATTATTCTGAAGCCAGTGTTCAGGAGAAAATAGACACATACTTACCCTGGGCTGGAGTAATCTCTTTATTGCATCAACAAGGCTGGCTCTGTACTGGTCCAGAAATAGGCTGACATTGAGAAGAGAGCAGAATCCAGATTAAACTGGGTTTTCAAGTCTAATGATACTAATGGAGATAAATACAAGGCCAATTACACACATTTACTCAACATTAAAAAAGAGAAATGTTTCCTTCCATTCAACGGTCTCACAAGAATTAAAAAAAAGGATACTGTGGTCAGTGTTATTCAGCCAAAGCTAGGTCAACATGCTTGTCAACATGGGTCATGATTCACACCGACTGGGCCGTGTGTTAGAGTGAAAGGGACAGTTTTAAGCTGCTGTTTGGGGGAGTCATCTGGTGGAGATGAAGCTCTCCCAACACCTCCTGGCACTGGAGCCACATTTTTGTAGACCTAGGCCCTCTGCCCACCAAGAGGGCTGTGAGGCTACCGTCCAAAAACCACATGGCAGGTCTCAGGGCGTGATGGTTTTTAGTGACCAGCAACAATACTGAGGTTAGCTTCAACCAGCAACGTAGGAGAAAACAAAGGTCAGATTTAGGTAACACGTCCCAGAGACCATAGCAACTCAGGGTTTTCCCCTTTGATCTCCATGTTGATTTTTTTTCCAGGTCATGTGATTTTTTTCATCTTTCTTTTCTCGTTTGAGAAATTCTCTTTTTTCTCTGTCACCTCTTTGGCTTGGGTCAGTCTGACCTTGTCTTTACCAGGCCTTATCTTGAGAGCTTGGGACAGTTTCCTCATTCGGGACTTGCCCGCTAGAACATTGGGCAGCTTGTACATCAGCTATCCCATGAGGGGCCTAAACAAAGCCCCTACTTCCCCTTCTTATGCTGTGCTTCGATTTGGCCTCCTCACCCCTCACATGGCATGGGCCCTGCCTCGTCCTTCTCTGCACTAAGGATGAGCCACACTTCAGGCAAGGGGAGAGCATAGTTCAGGGTTTCCTAGGCTCTGGCTCTGACCTTTCTGCTATGTAACCTTGGACAAGTCACTTCATACGAGGCCTCAGTTTCCTTGGCAACAGAGGTCCACCTGTCTGGCTGTGGCGGGTATCAAATGAATGATATTTGTCACTTGACAAGTATTGGTTGATCACCGGTCATATACTAGCGGCTGTTTTAGGCCTTTGAGATAAGCTGTGAATAAGACAAAGTTCCTGCCCCCGAGGAGATTCCAGTCTATTCACTTCTGCATCACTAGTTCTGGCACAGTGTACACACAAAGAAGGTACTCAATAAATAGTTACTGCCTGATGGGCAGATCAGCACAGTCCATGAGATCAAGGAACTTACATGAGGTTAGTTCCAATGCCTCTAAAACAAGCCGCACACCCTCTTTCACTGGTCTTGCTGAGGAGGAATCAGCATTTAGATAGGATGTTTCACCAATCCTGGTTCTCTCCTAATTCTCTCACTTAAGAGGAGTGGGGAGATTAGCTCATGAAACGCTTCCAAGAAGTCAGTGCTTGGGTTTCACCATGACATGTTTAGTGAGAGTTCCTTCTATAAACTGAGGCTTTGAGCATTGGAAAAAGAATCCTCTGAATGTGAGCTAGCAATCTTGTCTAGAATGGGAACCCATCCATCAATCAGGATAACCTGATTATTAGCCATGAGAAAATTTCTTATTGTCTCATAAAACTACACACTTAAATCTTACAGCAGAGAATGTGTCTAATTTGAATATTCCCAAAATGTGCCTTTTAGTCATGTTAATGAGTGGTTAATAGCCATTAAGGACTGATAAGAAAGGAATTGTTTTTAAATACTTTAAAGTTTTCTCTTCAATACTATATAGGTTATTCTTAAGTGAGATAATAGTGCCTTAAATTTTAATAATTCTATATCTTTTTAAGAAGACTATCACTGTGGGGAAAATATCTCTGTCAGTTACTTGGGTCTATGGGAGACCTGGCTGGTTGGGGTACACAGCGCTAAGCAAAAGACCATTCTCAATTTATATCTGCACAGCCTAAGAGCTGGTAAGATTGTTAGAAATAAATAAACAATAACCTAAAAGCTGAGCTTAACACACAACCTTATAAAGTACTATTTCTGTTTAACGTTGACAGTGATGACAAAGATATTAACATCACAGCTCACTAGAAAAAAGAGCTTAACACACGGCACACATTCAGAACACAGTTATTTGAAAGCTAATGCTGTCTACTTTATCACTCCAAATCAAATTTCCCAAAAGTAATTCTTGTAGTTCTCTAATAGGTCTTCATTATGAGCAAGCTCACCTTTCTACTTAGCTCAGGTGCAGAATTTATAACGCTTTGTAGGATACATCCTATGAGCAATTTCAACGTGCTTTAGTTGAAAATTCACCCTTTAAATAAGTCCTAATGGGCTCAGAGAACAGCAGTAGCTTAAGTGGATCTATTAAAAAAGGCTGAGTGGGTCAGTGACTGGGATGGAGGTACCATTTCAACTCCCTTAAGTTACTGATCAAAATACATAGACGGTCAGTCTAGTTTGGTCATTACACACACACACACACAGACACACACACAGACACACACACACCTCTATATAATTCACTTGTGGAATCAACGCTTGCTTTGTTCCATTGATCTGAATCACAGATTGTATGACAAAGGAAAGGTGCTGGGCCATTTTCGTCACATCCCTTAGAATCAGTCTGGGTTTTCTGCAGAGCACAGAGCAGCCCCCACTCCTCTCACAGAGAAATTAATTAGTGCAAAGAACAAGGAGACATTTCTATCAGTATCCACAGAGAGGAAGACCTCTGTGTAATTTTTAAGGTGACATGTGCTCAGTTAAATTCACTGTTTTAGGCTTAACTTTCAGCAGACGAACAGCTTGTATCAGTCTTTAGCAACCAATAACTGGGGAATTCTGATCTAGCTCACCACCACCCCTGTGGAGGGAGATGGCTGGCAATCTGTCTGTCGTCCCTGGGACCGAGTTCCCTCAAGTGTGAGGTGAGAGGGCTGACTACATTTGGGTTAAAAATCTTTTCAGGTGGGAAAGGTCTGTGAGTTGTAATTGAGAACTAAGTATCTATGATCATAACATCTGGAAGAAAACAAAGACATTCCAGAGCCTGTAGTGAGAAAAAAAATTTTTCTTCACAAAACTGAACCTTTTTTCATTATTTAAAGTAAAAATGATAGAAAAAAGAAATGATCCACTGTATCTAGTTCGTATTAAAATACTGGGAGAGCAAGTAAGGTGAAGTACCTTTCCCATTTCTCCCCCAAATCTCAGGCTGCAAGCATGCAGATGTGGGGCTGACACACCTAGCTCCACGCATCAGGCTATGGGTGGCATTTCAGACTTGCTTTCTAAGCCGTTAGAGAACCCAAATGTACAGAATCTTTTTTTTTTTCAAATTTCAGAATCATTTTTGTTTTTGCAGAACTACAATAACCTGGAAAGCCATCAAACACTGAATGAAAGTGTTCATTGGATAAAAAACATTTTACTTCCAGACTCTCAGATGATTGTGATTGAATGGGAGTCGAAAGGCAGGCTTAAAATTAACAATCACTCGCTATTCTAAACTCACCAAGGACTGGGCTGGACTGCATTCCAGCAGAAAGAATCTCTTATGTTAAATTCAACATTAAACAAGTCATCCAAGGGACTTAATAGGCAGTTTTTTTCCCCCTACACCTGCGGTTAAATATTCTAACATTTTGATGTTTGTCAACAGCATCCTTTTGTAGGTATGACTGTACCTTGATTTTTTCCTTCTGTTTATTTCAAAGTTGACATTTTACAAGTTACTTAGGAACTGCTGAACCATGAAACTATATTTCATTGTCAAAAATGCTGAATGGTGAAATAATGACTAGCTTTCAGTTTGCCTCTTTATTTTATAATCTAGTTGAGCTACTAAATTTAGATGTGAACTAAGAGACTGTCTCTTCTGGGAAATAAGTTATTTTCCCCATTGCCTACAGGTTTATGAATGTTTGAATGTAAATATATGAATATATGAATGATTTAAGAACATAAACATATCACCGCTCGTTGTCATCATGTGCACTTTACTTGAACCACAATGTGGGTTTGGAATAGGTTTGTGAATAGAGCTTGTTTTCATGTAAATGGGATCAAGCAGTACCACTGGTTAGCTATTCAGGGAATCAGACAATGCCACCCTTGCTGGAAATGTTTCAATAAGAATTTAATCCATGTACCTAATATTTGAACTCCGACTCTTGCTTCATGTTCCTGTGGCCTCATCCAGATCTCATTGACTGACAAGGACTCAAGGATGGGGTGAGACTTAACGTGATCTGTTTATGTGTGACACCTATTTCTGGTGCTGAGTATTCCGGGTTTCATCTTGGAGGCAGTGTCTAAAGAGAGCTTTCTTTTCCTCTTCTGTGACAGTGTTAAAAAAAAATAGCCTGCCTGCCCCTAGAAGCAGCATCCATGCAATAACTCTGACAGAGGAACACCAGCTCTATAGGACATAAAGGACTCGTGGAATCCTGGGCTTCCGGGCTATATGCACAACGTGTATTGTGAACCCCACTACTTTCTAAGTTTCTGAACAGCTTACTCATCCCTGTGACTATGAAGACGGACCATTACCAAAGCATTTCTTTTGGAAATATCCAACATCGCAGTGAAAGTAGCTTGACGTTTTCACATTTACGAATGGGAAATTATAAACAAGCTGACATTCTGGTACTTGCAACACCAGGGGGAAAAAAAAACTTAACAATTCATGCATAGAAAAGCCATTTACAAAATGAAGCTTGGTGTATTTAGTTCATTTGAATACATAAATTCTCTGCAGGGACTAGATGCATGTGTGTGTGAGGTACGTATATATGGTATGTGTGTGTGTTTCTGTGTATGTATAACATTGTATTATGTATTTATAACAAAAGCCTTAACCGAATATGCATTATGTGTATCAGTTGTGTGTGATCCTGTTGTTGGCTAGGAAAAAAAGGACTATTTTTCAAACACGTTGTGTGGCTATTTTTAACCTGAGAACATTAATCAGAAAAGAGCTTAAATCTTACATCTTCTGCTCTCTCTGGTACAAACAGGATGACATGATGTGGGTGTCCATAACACAAGGTACGACAAAGCCAGGCTGTTTTGATATTTGTGCAAAAGACAAATTTAACTCTAAATCTCTTGGCCAGACCTGACTATCCCCACGTAATCAGAGTCCATCCATGTGCAAGCCTTGTCTAAACCTCCAAGAAGATTCTTGCCCTCCTTCCCTCTTTCCCTGCTCTCTGATCTGACTTTCATGCTTAATCTGATCTAATCCCGCCAGCATTATCTTCATCTGTGCAATGAAACCTGGAGGATCCTTTCTCATATTTGGAGAGGGAAGGCATTTACTAAATTACTTGCTCAAATCATATGGTGAGGTTTTAGCTCCTTAGTTTTGATTAGATGAGGGATGTAACATTGACCTGCAATATCAATGATTAGTCAGAAATCTGTTTCTCCCTTTTTTTTTTGTAAAAAGGTTTTCTGAAATTGGAAGAAGAGACTAAAGTGACCACGAAAAACTAGAAAATCTCAACTAAAAAGAGAAGAAAATAATTATTTTTTCACTGAGTAGTTTCCAGGAGAAACAGAAAGCAAATCTAATTCCATTGACTTAGGTAGAAAGTTACCCCCGAATATCTTATTAAATAATAATAATTTTAAAAAAGACTTCCTGAAAATTTCATTTCATTCATTCATCTCTCCCATAAGAAAAGTCTTCTCTGGGTTCTGGATCTTATATTTAGGTTTATCAATAAAACAGAACTTCTTTAGAATCTGAACTTGTGTTTTCAAATCGATAGTGTCACTTAAAAATCATGATAAAACTACAAATAAGATCTTATTCTTAACAGGAAAAATTCTTATGAATAGTCAGTGTTTCCCATATGCTGAAGTAATTATTATTCAACACATGAAGATAATACCTAAGATTAGTTGAAATAATTATTAAGGTTTAATACATATTTATCCTGTAACTTAGGATCAGACTTTCATTAACAATAAGTAAATTGGGCTAAAAGAGAAGACAAAATCTCGAATGTAAATTATTTTTAAAAGGCAGGCATCTGACAGAGACTTTAATATTATTATTTGCATAACAATAAAATGTAATTTTATAATTCTTGTTTTATGTATAATTAAATATCATAATTGAAGACACTGAAAATATTAGATAGAAAATATACATTTTAAGAAAAGCTATTTCCCTAGATATTCCACAGATAGGTTTATATTCTGGAGTGCATATGTGCACGCGTGCATGCACGTGTATACACACACACACACACACACACACACATCTATATATTCCCTTATATCAATAGTCAGATCTCTCCTAAGAAGTAAGCTAATTGAGCTGTTTGTGTTGATAAACTCCTTTTTCTCCAGACTATTCCTCTCCGAGCCATAATTATTTGCAATTTGCCTAAGTCGTCCATTTACTGATACGTCAAGCATGAAACAGAGGCAATTCCAGAAAATGGAAATGCTTCTCAAAATCAATCTTTGGGAAATAATGTGGTAGAAGTTACTGTGTGATAGAAGACTACCTTATAACTGTCACATGGAGATGAATATTAATTTGTTGAGGTTAAGGCGGCTTTGTGCCTCATTTGTTGACTTTGCTTCACCGTCAGCAAAGCAACACAGCCCAATTACTCCAGCAAAGCTATTTTTTCTAATAAGAGTTTTATGATTTTTATGTACTTACCAGTCAGCACACATAACAATGTCAAAATGTCCTTCCAGTTGAGAGACATCTGTCTCATTATCCCATCGTAAAACGCTTGAGGAGAAAAAGATTTTTAAAAATTATACTTAGGGTTTTTTTAAACTTTTGATTTTGAGCTATTAACATTTTTTGTGGCACTTGAAATTATTTAAAAGGTATATACAAATTATTTCAAAAGGCATAATAAAAAAAAAAGGGATGTAACCGTATGCTCTATATTTTATTTAGTCTTCAAATCTAGAGGAGGAAGAATGCTCTATTCAAATACAATTGTTAAGCTTTTGCTGGTTCATACAGATTTGGGTAGACAAACTAGGGAAAAATATCTTACCTTGACTATAGTCAATTAGAATGAGTCTAGAGTCTAGACTCTTAAGACCAATGAGGTACATGTGGAAATCGAAGTATTCCCCATCTTTTGGAATACAAACTTTTAAAAATAAATGATATGAAATTTAGTCCCTGGCGTGTCAGTTGCATTTCTTATTGATGGGATGAGTAACTTGGCAAGATGGAAGGAAAGAATATCAACTTTCATTTGGTAGCTCTCAGGTTTCAGGCACGTTTTAAAATTCATCTGCCTTACACTTAGTCTCCAAAAGAGGAGCATGTTTTAAACCTTATATTAAGAACAGTAATTAATGACATCTTTCCCCAAACTCATAACATTCAATGTCTTTCTCATTGTGGTAATTCTATCATTCCAGTTGATCAAGCCAAAAACCTTGACCGTATCCTTGACTGTTATTTTTCTTTTATACCCCACATTGAATATGCCAGGAAATGCAGTTAGTTCTACTTTGAAATATGTCAAAATCCAGCTTTTCTCTACCTCTATTGCTCCTACTTGCTCTAAACTACCAGCATCTCTCATCTGAATTACTGTACACTCTCCTAATTGGTTTTCCTGCTATAACCCTGCAACTTCTACTCAAGGGGCAGCCAGAGTGATCCTTTAAAACATATATGAAATCATGAGCCTCCTCTATTTACTACCTCTCTTCACTCTCTTAACTCAAGAGTAACAGCCAAAGTCTTTACAATGACCTATAAGACCTTATACAATCCAGCTACCATTTTTGACCTCATCTCCTATTAATTCCTCCTTTGCTTTCTTTGCTCTAGCAACATGGATCTCCTTGTGACTTTCTGAATACACTAGGCATACACTTCTGTCTTCTGGCCTCTGAGTTGGCTGCTTCCTCTGTGTGAATGCTCTTCCTCCAGATATACCTAGGCTTGTTCCCTTACCTCCTCCTGTCTCTGCCTGAATGTCTTACCTTCTCACAACAGTCTATCCTCACCATTCTACTTAAAACTGCAATCACTCGTTTCCACTCCAGTACTTCTGAACCCTCTTAACCTGCTCTTTGTTTTTCTATTGTAATTAGTGCCCTTTAATATGCTATACGATTACTTTATTAATTTTTAAAAATATCTTTCTCCAGGAATTCCTGTCATGGCTCAGTGGTTAACTAATCCAACTAGGAACCATGAGGTTGCAGGTTCAATCCCCGGCCTTGTTCAGTGGGTTAAGGATCCGGCGTTGCTGTGAGCTATGGTGTAGGAGGTTGCAGATGCGGCCTGGATCCTGCATAGCTGTGGCTATGGTGTAGGCTGGCGGCTATAGTTCTGATTAGACCCCTAGCCTGGGAATCTCCATATGGCCGTGAATGCGGCCCTAGAAAAGGCAAAAAGACCAAAAAAAATATATAATAAAAATATCTTTCTCCAGTAGAAGATAAGCACACTAGGGACTGAGATTTCTAAAATCTGCTTTGTAACATGCTATATTTTCACTGCCTGGAACAGTCCCTGACACATAATATCCACTCAATAAATAGTAGTGGGATAAATCATGTATGAATACACCTAGCAGAGTACTTGGCATAAAGAAGGCAATCAAGACAGAGAGGTTTCTACATTAAGTTGGTCTCTGGATAGAATGTACCGATTAGGTAAATATGGAGGCCACTTAAAATGTTTTCTGAGGATTTCTACTTCTGGTAAAGATGGAGTAAAAAGGACTTCATTTACCCTACTATCTGGAAACAACCCCCAAAAGCTACACAAAATACATAAACTAAAAGTTTTCAAGACACTAAGAATCAGAAACAAAGGATGGCGATCCTTAAGAGAGGGGGAAAGAATAAAGTGAGCCCTACCATTGTCTCATGGTACTGCCTTGAGAGAGTTTCCAGGCCACTGCACACGGAGGGTAAACTGAGCTGGAACTAGGTGGATTCCCTGAGCTAAGGAGATGGAGCTAATAGTCTGAGTAAATCAAGGCAGTTACAGTTCCCAGACAGAAGATGCTGCACACACAGAGAACTATGCAAAGATCTGTGAATAGTCACCATGGAGTATTCTGCAGAGTACTAACTGAAGCATGTGTATAAGAAACTGCACAAAGTTTGGAAAAGAACCATCTGAGTAAGCTGCAGGGGACTGGCCAGTGCTCACATGGGGCCAGGAATAGCACCTGTTTCCACTAGTCAGGCTAGAAAGCCTCATAATTCTCATGGCACTGGGTAGAATCCTTAAATGGGTCTAGTCTCAGTAGTAGAGAATAAGTAGCTCTAGACTAAATGCTGCTTTGGTTCTGCCTAACAAGTCTTAACAGTTATAACTAGGAGTTTCCTGGTGGTTCAGTGGGTTAAGGATCCAGCATTGTCACTGCTGTGATTCTGGTTTCTGCTGTGGCATGGGTTTGATCCTGGCCCCAGAACTTCTGCATGCTGCAGGTGTGAACAAAAAAAAAAGTGATACCCAAGTGGATCAAACTCAAAATTATTTCAAAATAATGTAACCATGTCCCAGAACCAAACTCAAAAACATTTATGGGAATTTAAAAACATTCAGATCCCCAAAAGGTAAAATTCAAAATACTTGCCAAACAATGCAACTCACAATGAGGAGAAAAATCATCAAATTAAACCCAATCTAAACCTGGCACAGATGTTAGAATTCACAAAGGCATTAATGTAGTTATCACAATGGTATTCGCTGTATTTACAAAGTTACATAGAGACACGAAAGATATTTTTAAAGCCCCCAATCAAACTTCTAATGATGAAAACTATAGTATCTGGTAGGAAAATACATTGGGTGGAATTAATTGCAGATTTGACACTGCAGAAGAAAAAATTAGTGAATTTGAAGACAAAGCAATGGATACAATCCAAAATAAAACACACAGAGAAAAAAAGAATAGAAATAAATAAAAAGAATATTGACAAGTGAGCTGTGGGACAAATTTAAGTGGCCTAAAATTTGTGTAATCGGAATCCCCAAAGGACCAAAGAGAAAGAGGGGCAGAAAAATAATTTGACGAAAGAATGGCTGAAACATTACCAAATTTAACAGAAACTATTAACCCACAGATCAAGAAATTTCTCAAACCCCAAGCATAAGAAACAATAAAAACTACAAGGCACAAATGCAGACCTACTGTATAGCACAAAGAACTCTACCAAATATTCTGTGATAATCTATATGGGAAAAGAATCTGAAAGAGAATGGATGTGTGCACATGCATAACTGAATCACTTTGTTGTACAGAAGAAATTATCACAACTTAGTAAATCCAACTACATTTCAATAAAACTTAAAAATGGGGGGAAAAAACTACAAGGCACATAATAATCCAATTAAATTGTCCAAAAGCGGTGATAAAGAAAAAAATCTGAAAAGCACCCGGAGGAAAAAAGATACACTATACAGATAAAGATATGGATAACAGTATATTTCCTGTAAGGAATATGCAAGTTAGTAGACAATGGAGTGACGTTTTTAAAGTACTAAAAGGAAAAAAAATGCCAACCTAGAATTGTATAGCCAGTTAAAATTATTTTAAAAAAAGGAGAGACAGGAAGTGAGACAGATGTCTTCAGACATATAAAGGTGAAAAACTTAATCACCAGCAGATCTGTACTATAAAAATGATAAAGACAAGTCCTTAAGGTAGAAAAAAAATCAATAACAAAGAGAAATATGGATCTACAGAAAGAACTAGAAATTATAACTATATGAGCAAATATATAAGATTTTTATCTTATGAGTTAACTGTATTTAAAATATAACTGACTAGTTAAATAAGTATTGAGGGGTTTATAAAATATGCATGAGTAAAATATGGGACAATAATAGCATAAGACTGGGAGGGGAGAATAAAATGTAAGGTTTTTATAATATAGATGAAGTGGTATGTCATTTGAGCATAGACTGTGATAAGTTAAAGATGTATAGTACAAAGCCTAAAGCAACCACTAAAATAAATAAAGTTATGGCTAATAATTCAACAAAGGAGATAATAAAAATACACATTTAATACAAAGAGAGGCAAAAACAAAAGGATAAAAAGAGGAACAAATAGATGGAACAAACAGAAAACAAAAAGCAAAAGGACAGATTTAAATCTAACCATACCAGGACTTGTTAATATATATTATATATACATCATGATCAAGTGAGGTTTATCCTGAGAATGCAATATGGTTGGTCTAATATTTTAAAATTAATCCATACAATTCACCATATTAATGAATTATTTTGTATTATAGTTGTTTACAAGAAAAACCATGTGATAATCTCAAACTGCAGAAAATAAACTGACAAAGCCTAATATCTACTCCTGATAAAAACTGTCAGCAGTCTAAGAAGAGAAGGGAATTTTCTCAATCTGAAAAAAGCCATGTACGAAAAATCTACAGCTAACATCATGCATGGCAAAAGACTAGATGCTTTCTCCCTAATATCAGCAATAAGAAAATGATGTTTTCTCTCACTATTCATTATAGTACTAGAGTCTCTAGCCATTGCAATAAGACAAGGAATAAAAGGCATCAAGATTGGAAAAGAAACAGACTTCTTGTCCTGGCTGCAGTGGCAACGAACCTGTCTAGAATCCATGAGGACACAGGTTCCATCCCTGGCCCCATTCAGTGGGTTAAGGATCCTGCGTTGCTGTGATGTAGGTTGCAGACGCAGCTGGATCTGCCTTTGCTGTGGCTGTGACATAGGCTGGCAGCTACAGATCTGATTCAATCCCTAGCCTGGGAATTTCTATATGCCTCTGGTGCAGCCCTAAAAAGACAAAAAAAAAAAAAAAAAAAAAAAAAAAAAAAAAAAAAAAAAAAAAAAAAAAAAAAAAAAAAAAAAAAAAAAAAAAAGAAAAAAAAGAAAGAAAAGAAAAGAAAAGATTGGAAAAGAAAAAGTAAAATAGTCTTTATTAGCTGATCATCTTTGTAGAGTACCCAATGATATTCTACGGGACAATAATAGCCTAAGACTGGGAGGGGAGTAATAGCATCTATGTAAATGATCATTTATGTAGAATATCCAATGGGACATACAAAAAAGCAAGCAGAATATGGGAGTTTAGCAAAGTTGTGGAATACAAGACCAATATACAAGTACAATTGTATTTCTTTAAATAAGTAACAAATCATTGGAAATAGGATCAGAAACCTAAATGGTAAACCCCAAATTATAAAACTTGTAGATAAAAATACTGGAGAAAATCTTTGTAATATTGGTTTAAGAAAAGATTTCTTAGATGTGACATAAGGTGCATGATCCATAAAAGGAAAGATTGGTAAATTAGACTTCATTAAAATTAAAAATCCCTGCACTCTGAAAGATGCTAGGAGGATAATGGAAAGACAAGCCACAGCCTGGGGAAAAATATTATATATTTTTGCAAATCATATATCTGATAAAGAGCTTATACCCAGGACATATAAAGAATTTTGAGTATGTTAACAAGAAAACATGTAACACAATTTTTTTTAAAATGGGGAAGCTATTTGAATAGATAATTCACCAAAAAAGATACATAGTGGCAAATAAGCACATGAAAAGATACCAAATATAATTAGCCTTTAGGGAAATATAAAATTAAAACTCCAATGAGATACCACTGTACACCTATTAGAAAGTCTAAAATTTGAAAGACTGACTACATTGAGAGTTGATGAGAATGTGGAGAAATGAAACTCTGACACCACTGAGAGGAATATAAAATACAACCATTTTGGAGAACAGTTTAGTAGCTTCCTTTAAAAGTTAAATATATAATTGGGAGTTCCTGTCATGGCTCAGCAGGTTATGAACCCGACTAGTCTACATGAGGATGCAGGTTTGATCCCCTGGCCTTGCTCAGTGGGCTGAGTGAGGATCTAGCATTGCTGTGAGCTATGGTGTAGGCTGCAGATGCGGCCCAGATCTGGTGTTGCTATGGCTGTGGGGCTGGCAGTTGCAGCTCCAATTGGACACCTAGCCCAGGAACTTCCATATGCCAAGGGTGCGGCCCTAAAAAGCAAAAAAAAAAGAAAGAAAAAAAAAGTTAAATATATGATCTACCTGTTCCACTTTTAGGTATCTACCCTAGAGAAGTGAAAGCATCTATCCATAAAAAGTACATATCCATAGGTGTTCACAATTGTTCAAAATGGCTTAACTTGTAATAATCGCAAATGGGCAACAATCCAAAATTTCATCAGTGGGTGAAAGGATAAAAAATTGAGGAACAGCCATATAATGGGAGACCGCTCAGAAATAAAAAGGGGAGAACTAGCGAAACATGCAACAACATAGCCAATCCCAAAGTAATTTTACTGACTGAAAGAACACTGGGGGAAAAAAGCACCTACTGAATGATTTCATTTACTTAAAACTCTAGAAAATATAAACTAACATATAGAAAGCAAATCTGTGGTTCCCTGGAGAGGGCGGAAACTTTGAGGGTCAGAAAGGAGGGATTACCCAGGGTCAAGAGAACACTCTGGGGTGGGGGGCAATAGACATGTCCAGCATTTTAATTACGGTGCTGGTTTCAAGGGTGTATGCAAATTTCAAAACCTATAAAATTATAGGTAGTTATATGGGATGGCATCTTATTTTACCACGACAAAACTGTTAAAAAATTTAAAAGAAAATGCTTTCTGAGAGATCAGGGTATATACAAGTATCTAACTGGGTCCCTTGCCCTATATGAGCTTGACAATCTAAGGCATAGTATTCACATGTAAAGACATGTAAAGGGTGGTTTTAGCAAACACCCAAATCATGCCAACCTGTTACTTGTAATTATATTGACATTACAGTAAAATGTATGTTGTCTCCATTTTATTTCATCATAATGTCAAAAATCTTATTTCTGTTCAAGACGTATTACAGAGCAAAGTACTATTTTACAGATAGAAATATAAAACCAATAATCATTACAGGACTCCTCATGCTTTAAAAAATCTTAATAGCTATAGGCACGTCAAATCTGGTAAATTTAACAGGTACAGTAGAGCAGAAAGAATAATGGGCTTTGTAACTAGAAAGTGCTGAGTTCAAATATATTGTCACAAAGCAAACACATATTTATGTTCTATAACCCCTTCAAATGCAGCTTGTCTCTTACTACTCCTCTACTTTATTTAGTTCCCCCACACATTCACTTCTCTGGAAAGAGTCTCCTATCTTTTTCACCATTTCCACTCTCATTCAGGCCTGCACTGCCTAGCTCCCTTTCTCTGGAACGACTGAGAAGCCTTTAAACAAACAAAAACAAACAAACAAAACCCCCTTTTTACTCTGAAAGAAAACTCTGAAACAGAAAACCACGTGAATCAAATATATGCCTGAACTAATTATTACGTGGCAACTCTCCTTGTAACCACCCGTCAGATCAAGAAACAGAACCTTGTCCAACCCCTCAGAAGTCAGTCCCTTTATGGGTGCTGTCCCATTCACTTACCCCTCCACCCCAAGGCAAGGACTTCCTAATTGGTCTGTTGGCCTCTAGCCTCTCCCCATTGATCACACCAGACAATTCATTTGCCAGGACACATCTTTTCTACTTCCATGCCTTTGATTGCTTTCTCCCAGCTTTTCATATCTAGAACGCCCTCTTCAGCTGCTCTTCTTCCCTTGTCATTCATTTGCTAAATCACAGCCCAATAACTACCTCCTTCCTGAAACTTCCCCCACCTTGAATTGACTGCCCTGTCTCTTTCTTCTTACATAGTATTATCAACCCAGTGAGAGCAGACTCTACCTCACATCTTGATGGCTGGGCAACTGTCTATCTCTCATCTGGCTATCTTGAGCTTCCTGAGGCCAAAATCTCAACCTTACTCATCTCTGTAAACCCTAAAGAGCCCATCACAGTGCCTTCCATGTAGCGGATGCTAAATTACATTGAAATGAATAACAGAAGTTGGACCAGAATAGCAGCTTAATAACATATTTTAGGCAAAAATGTCATTAACCAAATTAATTCCATGCCCTTATTTAAAGAATGTATGTAAGACAGATATAGTCAAATAAACAAAGGCCAGAAAACAAGGTAATGCTATAAAATAGATGCAAGTCTTTTATTTCTGGACCCTCATTTTTAAAAATCTGGAATTAGTTTTTCTCAACTGGGATAGTACTGGAACTTGGGTTAGAACAATTATTTTATTTTATTTTATTTTATTTTATTATTTTTTGCTTTTAGGCCCACACCTGTGGCATATGGAAGTTCCCAGGTTAGGGGTCCAGTTGGAGCTGCAACTGCCAGCCCCACAGCCATAGCTACACCAGGTCGGGGCGACATCTGCAACCTACACCATAGCTCACAGTAATGCTAGATCCCTAACCCACTGAGCAAGGCGAGGGATCGAACCTGCATCCTCATGCAGACTAGTCGAGTTCATAACCCGCTGAGCCACAACGGGAATGCCAGGACAGGACAATTCTTAATTATAGTGGACTGTCCTTTGCATTGTAGGATGATTACAATCTCTGCTCCCTCCAGTACTAGTAATAACCCTTAGTTACTGCGATAACCACACAAAAAGGTCTCGTATAAATGGCTGTAGAGATGAGCACACAGTCTCCCTCTTGTTGAGAACTGCTGGTGGATTATCCCAAAGGCTTCTTCTACCTCTGATGAGTGCTTCTTGTTGAATCCCAACAACTAAAGGCTGTGATATAGCCAAGAAACCAATCAGAATTGCTCTTCCATCCACACAACTTTCCCTTCTTCTTTCACATCTTCATTAAGATGACAGCACAGAAATTTAGAGTCCAAAGCTCTCAAAGGGAAGGTAAAAAAAAAAGAAAAACACCTCTCCCAAGGGTAAAAAGCAGGATATCCACAGATTCACCTTTGTGCTTTCAGTTGGTTGCTAAACTGGACAATAATCTTAGGATAAAATGGGCTTATCGAAGGTTGGGCTGTGCTCCAGATAATATCAGAATCACCCGAGGAGATTGTTAACTCGGGGACC
Organism: Catagonus wagneri; assembly: GCA_004024745.2. Taxonomy (NCBI): domain Eukaryota; kingdom Metazoa; phylum Chordata; class Mammalia; order Artiodactyla; family Tayassuidae; genus Catagonus; species Catagonus wagneri. The sequence goes on along the minus strand of PVHT021183519.1, from coordinate 2,867,853 downwards.
TCAACCCCAGGAAGTGAGATTCAGTAAGGAACTTCTGTTTTTAAAACAAGCAGCCCAGGCAACTCCCATGAAATTGGCTCATAGACTGCTTTGAGCAACCTTGTGCCAGAAGATCTTTACCTGTATGAATTTGAATTTAGAACACTCTTTAGCAATAGCTATAAACTTTGGTGCTGTGTACCAAATGTCCTGATTTTCAAAAGGGGCATTTTAAAGAGGGTGTCACTCCAGAGATGTAAAAGTGGCCCCGAAGACAGAATCGGTTAAGAACATTTGCCGTTGGGTCACCACGGGAAGGAAGAAACAGCAACAGATGGATCAAAACAGGATTTCATTCATTATATAGTCTTTCAAGCAGATTACCTGACCAACTTTGTTGATTGATTTACATTTTGAAACTAGGAATAAGGCTTGGAGAAAGGTGAAGGGGAAGTAAAATTAGGTCTCAAAGAAATTTTTACCTCAGAAGACCCACTAGAATCACTAACTACAGACAATTGAGAATTGACTGTAAATCCTGTCCTTTCTTTGTAGATACATGATATCTTTAAAACAGGACAATATGGTGGTTGGAACTGACTGAATGAATGGAAATCTGGACAATTTTAAAGCAATGAGACACTATGGTATTTAATGAAAAACTTTGAGAGAAAATTCTCATTCAGTGGTTCCCAAGTAAGGTCTTCAGACCAGCAACATCAGCCTCATGCAGGAATCCATCAGAAAAGCAAAGTCTCCAGCCCCGCCCCAGGCTCTCCAGGGATGGAGCCCAACAATCTGTGTCATACTAAGCTCTGCAAGTGATTCAAATACTAAAGTTGGAGAACTGCTGCTCCACTTCTGTGTTTCTCGATTGACTTTAAAGCTGATCCCATCCTCTGGCTCTATTGTTTTTGTCTGTAAATTGGCCAAAAGAAACTTATTTTCAGAGTCCAAAAGGAAGGCAGATTTGCCTAACTTTCAGACCCCCTATGTTGGTGACAAGTGTATTCTACACTTGTTAAGGAGGACTGGTTAACAGTTTTGAGATCTTGGAATGAAAAGCACTAAGTAATTTTTTTAGTAATTACATTTTCCATTTCAAATATCTCTGATTCTACGATTCTGACAGCTGATTAACATACAAGGTATCAAAACAAAGTGACAAAAAAATTAGAATTAGTTCTAATTTCATATCAAATTACACCTATGTGCCATTTGATATGAAATTGTAAAATTATTACTTTTTGGTTTTTTCATTTACTTTTTTCTTTATTTTTCAGACAAACTTTCAAGCATAGTGCATTTTAATTAAGGGATTTCACTATTTCTTGCTAATTTAAAATTATAACTTCCAAAATAATGGGGTAAAAATTGTTCTGGTGTAGCATTATGGTGGCAGCTTAGAGTGACCCATGTTAGGTGGTTCCAACGTCTTTTAAGAAGCCAGTATGGCAGTGTTATTAAAATCTACTAAAGGTCAGAGTTCCTGCCATGGCAAAATGGGATCGGCGGCATCTGTGGTGTGCCGGGATGCAGGATTCATCCCTGGCCGAGCATAGTGGGTCAAGGATCTGGTGTAGTTCACAACTGAGGCCCAGATCTAATCCATGGCCCAGGAACCACGTGTTGTGGGGCGGCCACAAAAGAGAGAGAAAAAAACCCCAATCTAATTAAGGTTGTGCAATAAAACTGTGGGCCTGTTTTACTGATGAAGAGCAATGTAAAAGCTCAGATAACATCACACTGCTGATGAGAATGTAGAATGGTCCAGCTACTTTAGAAAACAGATTGGCAGTTCCTCAAAAGCTTAAATGTATTTACCAAATGACCATAAACCCAAAGGAAATAAAATGTCACAAAAACTTACACACAAATGTTCATAGCTATATTATTCATAAGAGCCAAAAACTGGAAAAAATCCAAATGTCCAAATATACCATAAATAAAATGTGGTGTATTCATATAATGGAATATTATTCGGTCATAAAAATGAAAGATATATGATATATGCTAAAACATGGATGAACCTCAAAACACTATGTTAAGTAAAAGAAGCCAGAAATGAAAAACCACTTATTATATGATTCCATTTATGTGAAATGTCTAGAATAAGCAAATCCATAGAGAGAAAGTAGATTAGTGGTTGTCTAGCACTGCAGATGGGTATACTGTTTCTTTGGGGGGGGATGATGAAAATTCTCTTAAATTGATTATGATGGCCGCACAACTCTATAAATACACTAAAGGCCATTAACCTGTATACTTTAAGTGGGTGACTTTATGTTATGTGAATTATAGCTCAATAAATTTTTATTTTTAAAAATCCAAGATAACATATTATTAGAATATAGCAGCATGTAAAAATAAGAATTAAGATACCATGGCAAATTTTTTAGAAATGCAAAGATGTTTCAATATTAGGAAACCTGTTCATATGAATTGTCATAGTTATAGGTGAAATAAGAAAAACCACTTCGGGAGTTCCTGTTGTGGCTCAGCAGGTTACGAACCTGACTAGTATCCATGAGGATGCAAGTTCAATCCCTGGCCTCACTCAGTATCCAGTGTTGCCATGAGCTGTGGTATAGTCTGCAGATGTGGTTTGGATCTGGTATTGCTGTGGTTGTGGTGTAGGCTAGCAACTGCAGCTCTGACTCAACCCCTATCCTGTGAACTTCCATATGCCACAGGTTCAGCCCTAAAAAAAACAAAAAAAAAAAAGAAAAAGAAAAACAATTTCACATCTCTATACATGCTTAAAAGACATCTGCCAAAGCTCCATATTTATTTACGGTAAAATCTTTTAAAAATAGGAATCAATAAAAAAATTCCTTAAGATAAAAAATATCATTTCTATTTCAACCCAAAAGCTAATGCATACTTAATAGTTAAACACTAGAGGATTCCCAATAAAAGCCAGACTCAAAGATGTCTATTATTTAATATCATTCTGGATATCTTATCCAATAAAATTATACTAGGAAAAATTATAAGAATCAGAAAGATGTCAAAATTCTCATCATTTGCAGATGATGTGATTGTTTATTTGGAAAACTCAAGAGAATAAGTCGACAAGGTACTAGAAATAACTTATTGAGGTGACTAAACATTTACTACACAAAACCCTATAGATTTCTTTATAAACATACCAGTTTATTATTTGTATGTATGTATATAAAGATCTGAAAAATCTCATATATAAAAGAAACAAAAAAGGGAGTTTCCAAAAATAAACAGAAATGAAGAATGCTTACTGAAACATTGAAAAAAGCTTAAAACATTCATTTTGAATGCTTAGTAAAACAGTGAAAAAAGCGTAAAAAGAAAACTTCCTGGGAGTTCCCATTGTAGCGCAGCGGAAATGAACCCAACCAGGAACCATGAGGTTGTGGGTTTGATCCCTGGCATCACTCAGTGGGTTGACGATCTGGCGTTGCAGTGAGCTGTGGTGTAGGTCGCAAACGCGGCTCAGATCTGGTGGTGTTGTGGCTGTGGCGAAGGCCGGCAGCAACAGCTCCGATTAGACCCCTAGCCTGGGAACCTCCATATGCTGCAGGTGCAGCCCTAAAAAGACAAAAAAGAAAAAAAAAAGAAAACTCCCTGTTCTTGAATAGAAGACTCAGAGTCATAAGATATCAAGCCTTAGTAAATTAATTTATGTATTTGTCAGTCACAATGAAAAATGCCATCAGAATACAAATACCAACATGATTTTAGAATATTCTAGGAAGAAAGGATAATGGCAGGAGACTAGTCTTAGCAGATATGAAAATATAGTACAAACTTCAGTAGTTTACAGTTTGATAGGGCCATGAATAGACAAAGTCCACTTATGAAAATCTGCTCTGTAGATATACTGACTTGCAAATGTACAGTTTATATACAGGTACATTTCACTGCACATTGTTTGTTATAACAAAATAGTGAAAACAAATCATGTCCATGATTAAAGTAAAAAATTATTTTTTAGCAGTGGATTACGATAGGCCATTCTCTAAAAATTTTTTTAAAGATTCCCCCTTGTCCATTTTAAAGTGAGGAACTCCTTTGAATATTAAGACATTTTTGACTTGGGCTATAACTTTTGTGATACAAATTTCTGCAAAGGAGAGACTTTTCTCTTAAAACTGGGAGACATTTTCACCAAGGATGCAGCAGTCAGACATGCCCATCTGGCTATCCATTGGCCAATTTTTGTAAGATTTTTGACCTTGGTAAAAAGTCAGAGTTGGTCTGTCCAAAGCATGAACACAATGTTATTCTAGAAGAAAAGGCCTGAGTTTTTAATTTGCCTAAAATATCATACCCCCAAATTTTAAAATCTGGCTCACTTAAATACAAAAATGAGAACTCTACTAAAATAATTGAAACTGAATAATCTTCACCCTGTGAGAGCTCATTTCTCTAGGGCAAAACACTAAATAGTAGGGACACGAGCCCTTCTGTAAAGGGCAAGCAAATAAAAAAGGGTAGTAACAGGAAGTACACTTAGTAATTTCATTTTCCTACATCCAAGATAGCAACAGAAGGAAACAGGACTGTAGCATCTCTAGAATTCTCAGCAGTTCTTGAGATTGTTACCATAATTCTGGCAAAACTCACTAACAGGTATATTTTATCAGAAAATTTCTTAAAGAGAGCCCTCAGCTTTCTTATCTGAATTACCTTCTTCTAACCTTCCTCTTCAACCTGACAAAGGACAGATAAATGCCTACTCACAATGTCAGGTTGACTACAGACACTGCATGTGTATGCCTGAGAAGAAGCCTATCCTGAAATGAAAATCAGCTATCTGATATATAAAAGCGATGTCTGAATCTCTAGAGCTCGACTTTCTTCCACTAAAAATTGTTCGATTCCAATAGCCTTATGGATTCATGTCTTATCCTGTTTTTCACTTATCATGTCATTTATCATGCCTTTCAAAATGTGCTCCGAATACAAATCTTAAAACCTTTCATATAACAGTGATAAAGTGTACTAATTGCTTCGGGGAATATAAAAACATATTAAGCAGAGTTTTGCCATCAGGAAAATTATCTGCCTCCCTTGCTAGGATGTGAACTCCAAGCAGGCATGGACTTTCTCAGTCTTGCTCATCCCTGTATCTCTAGCTACCCGGAACAGTCCTTGGCAGGCAGAAGGTGATCAAAATATTTACCAAGAAATGAGAGAACCAATGAACGTGAAAATAGACAACATACTCTGAACTGTAAGAGGATGTGCCATGTTTTCAGTGAGACTGTTCTAAGGCCAACAGAAGTTAAAAAAAGAAAGAGCTGATGTGGTCTGAGGAGGCGGGAGGAAACGGTAATTAGGCTATCCTAGAAGAAGAGATTTAGATGGATAAAGAAGAGGGGAACAGGACTGGCAAAGACCAGAGAGGGGAAGGCGAATGCGTAGGAGGAGAGTGAAGAGGCTTAGGTGATCCAAGAAGAGGGTGAATGCTGGGGAGCAGTGGAAGCTACACTGAATGAAGAGAGTGAGGAAAGTGAGGGCAGACCGCAGGAGGCCTTGGAAAGTCTGCCACTGGATCCCACTTGGTTGGGATGGACATTTTAAAATCATTTTCACATCCCCAATTTAATCTCCCCGGGAAAACAAGCCTCAAAGACATAAATCTCAAGCAATAGGGCAATGGAGTCAACAGCCAGTCCGGGGGCCCACATAAAGGTAAAATCTGGGTTACTAAAAAGTTTTCAAAGTTTGTATGAGTTCCATAGTTTACTAAAATTAATAGTGTATCAAAGAATATTTTTTTAAAGAGGTCACAGGTCTAAATTCTCTAGCAATTTTCACACAAAGATAAAACTCTTTTCTTAGGTAGAAACTTACTTTTAATATCACAGCAGGGTAAATTTAACCAATTTTTAAAAATATTATAACTGTTAACTACAAACCGGAGAATGACGCCACTCACTAATTCTGGAACACCTGGAAAAACACAGACATCAAAAGCTCGGAACGGTTCTTTATTAGACCGTCACAGTTTTAAAGATAGCTTTGGATAAACCTAACAATTGAGAAGCTGTAAATATCCTTGCTCTTTTACCAAATTCTAGCTGTATTTAGTAGCATGATTTTCTTTGTTCAAGAGTTATTTGCTGTTAACTTTCAATTTATGGTCTCAACACAGAATCCCTTGGTTTAAAGAATATTAGTTTAAAGAATAGATGGCTGCATGGATGGACCAACAAATAAGCCATCAAATGATTGTATTAGGATCTTTGACATGTAATGGCTGCATCCTTCATATATGTGCATCCTAGATCTTCCTTAGGTCTAAAGCTTCTAGGCTTTTGCAAACACATCATCTTTCATATTTGCAAAAATCACTCAGATTAAAACGGAAAAGAGGAGTAAGAGAGTTTGGAAGGGAAGCACATTATTCTAGGCAAGGTTGGTGGTGGTTATGAGAGCAGGAGTGGATTTACTGTCAAGCTAATGAAGCCTAAATACTGGGGCCCTCTGCACAAGCCCCTTCCAGGACCCACAAGGAGCCCTAGTAATGGGTCCACACGGCCGCATGTTTCTGTAAAATTTGCCGAAGTAAGATATAATCGAATTCATCCTCCTCAAGAGGACCCTCAAAATAAGTTTCAGGCCCCATACAACCTGGATCTGCTCTGTAGGAAGAGGCTGGCAGCAGAAGGAATGCTGGTTACTGAGAACATTGGCAGAGCAGGGGGAACAGGACCTTGGGGTGCCGGTTAAATTTTTGGGTGACTTCTCATTCTTTTTCAAAACACTTTCTCTCAGGCTCACAGTTCTCATATCATGATTTTTCCTTTCTGCTTTTAGATCTTTGTAAATGAAGTCACAGGAGACATTCAGCTGTTACAAACTTCATGTCAAGCTTTGAAGTGCTTTTTAATAGGAGAAATATTTGGCTCACGTGTGGGCTTTGTAGCTGTGGTAAATACCTCTTAGTTATCTGTCGCTACTATTATTCCACACCTCCAATTTGGAGGAGAAATTCTGCATATGTACTGAGGCACTAAAAACGAATATTGAACAATATCTTAGCTCTTTTGTGAACAGTTTTATTTCTTTTTGCATGAAGCTAATGCTTTCATCACATGGTACTGGTTTGGGTGGGAAAGCAGTGGATAGAAGGGGAAGGCTGATTATTACATCATTGCTTGGCAGTTTCCTCCCAGCTTCTTGAAGGTGAAGTGGTTAAGTGGCTCCTTAATAGGGGATCAAGGCATTTCAAGAACTGATTTATCCACCTGTTTTCTGGCAGTGTGCCTTAGCAGACTTTGGACAAAATGTTTACGTGGTTAAAAGAGAAGAAACTGAGCACAATTAATATGAGATAAAGACAGAAAAAACCCCTCATCTTGGAGCTTCCTGTATGACTGTTGACTTATAGACTATATGTCCAGCTATATCTTAGAACAATATATTTAGAAATAGCATTTTCGAAGAACAACAAATAGAAACAAAGGCACTTTGAGACGAGATCTGGTGCACTCAGGGTGGTATGGCCGAGGACGACAAAGGCATTTTGGATCCATCCTCTGCTGAACAATGACATTTTGCTTCTTTATGTAACTTATTTTAAGAAGAGATGATAGAAAATACTATTGCATTCCATAACTTAAACACTTGACATTTTTATTCCTCAAAATGCAACATTTTAGAATTCTAGATATGTTTATTAATTAGTGATTATTAACACCCAGTAAACAACATTATGTCTTGTAAAAACACAATCTCTCTTCACAGCATGATGCTGAAATCTATTATTCCCTGATTCCATATGCTGAAATACACTCAAATGGTCACAAATGACCTTAAGCATTAAATAAATGTAAATGAGGACAACACAGAAAATGTGCTTTTGATTGATAACTAAAAGACCAGGTTGAAAATCACGTCCAAAAATAAAGTCTTCCACAGAAGGGTATGGCAGTCCTCACTGCAGAGTAAAAGCTGTTCTAAGAACGAAGAATACCCAGGTAAGGGATTGCTCTTTCTCCAGACCTACTGGAGGTTTTCTGGGAAACAGAACCAGTTTGTTTATTTATTTGAAATACCCAGAGCATCTTGCCCCCTGTGCCCTCAGCTTACGCTGAATACTCCAGTGCCAGATGAAAAGTACATCTGTGGACACTTCATTACCGTCATCAGCTAATAAAAGAGAGAGAGAAAAAAAGATTGCTATTCCATATCCTCATTGCAATATCGGACCACTTTCATCTTTAAGCATTGTTGAGGTTCATTCACCTTTATTCTCCCCCAAATTTCAGCTGTAGGAAAGCATTCTCAAACACAGAGAAAACTCAAAATATCAAAAGATGACATTAACAGTAATAAACTAAATAATTAAAACGTAGACTGTTTTTCCAACAATGTCTGTGGTTAAACATATACTGGGGAAAAATACAGAAATATAGATGTTTCACATGAAAACTACTGAATGATTAGTCATTCCTCTAGGCCTCTACCAACAGAGCAAAAATAAAATATAGCACCACAGAAAACACCATTGTTTTGGTTGACAGTAAACATTTCTCCTAATTAGTAAGAACAGAATCTAAAAGGGAATGAATACCTAGACTATTTGAAAATCATGAAACTGGGCAGGGTTTCTCAATCCTGGCACTTTGGGAACCTGATCTTTGGGGCTAGGCCATTCTTTGTTGGGGGAGTGGGGCTGTCCTATGCATTGTAGGAGCCTGGCAGCACCCCGGCCTCTATCCACTAGATGCCAATAGCAACCGCCTTGCCCTAGTTAGGACAATGAAAAAGTCCCCTGGGGCAAAACTGCTCCTTCCTCCGGGTTGAGAACCAGTGGAATGGAGCCTTTCTTAAGAAGGGCCCAGGCTAGGCTTCTCCCAGTCTCATATTGTATCTTTAGTTTCTCTCATCTATTAATCGTACATAATGAAAATGCCTGCTTGCTTCACTATGGGTTCTCATGAGCATTAAATCAGGTACTTTTATTTCATTTCTTTTGTCTATTGTCATCTTAGGGTTGCACCTGCGGCATTTGGAGGTTACCAGGCTAGGGGTCTAACTGGAGCTACAGCTTCCAGCCCATGCCACAGGCGCAGCAACGCGGGATCCGAGCTGCATCTGCAACCTACACCACAGCTCACGGCAACGCCGGATCCTTACCCACTGAGCGAGGCCAGGGATCAAACCCGCAACATCTTGGTTCCTAGTCGGATTCGTCTCTGCCGAGCCACGACGAGAACTCCCTAAATAAGGTACTTTTAAAGTACTTAAGACAGTGCCTGACCCACAGTAAGTGCTTAATAAATGTCAGCTATTATTAGTTTTAATAATCATCCATAGTACTGAGAAAACCAGTTTCAACCAGTGTTTTAATACAAAAAGGCATCTTACCAGCTTGATATGTTCCCAGTCTTAAACACACCAGTCTTCTGATTCCTTGCGATGATGTCTCTCACATCTACAAGGACATGGTTAAGAAAGCTTCTGCAATGACTGTTAACTGAATACCCCCCAAAAGAGGCCCATAAATACCATGATATTCCTATCGTATATGGAATCAGCATGGTGAAAAAGCAGTAGGTTGTGAGGAGAAGGGTCTAGCCCTGGTTCTGCCACCCAATGCTGAATTACCTGCCACAGGCAAGCTCTTTTAATTCCCTGGACTGCAGTTGTGTCACCTGTGAAATCATTTAGGGAGCATGTTGGCAAGGCCCAGGGTGACGGGCACTGGTTGGGGAGATGACTTTTCCATAGGCGCCAGGCCCCAGTTGCTTGAAAGAGCTGGGAGCCCAAAGGTAAGCCTCTTTTAGTCAGTGGGGAGGGTGGTGGCAGTCTTCCGAGACTCTCCAAGTTGAGGTATTTCCTAAATGCCAGTAGGGAGAGTGAGGATGAATGGCAGGGAAAGACTTGGGGGGAAGTGAGAAGAGGAAGATGGAAAAAAGCTTGGAGAATCTTTGAGAGAAAACCAATTACTGAAGAAGAAAGTCAGTCCAGTGAAAGGCTCCTTGAAGAACTGCCTTTGGCCATCTGCTGGCATGTAAGGACTTGCATAAAAGGAGACATGTTTATTGAAGCCAAGTTTTGAGGGACTGGTCCATTACATCACACAGCGCACCTTTATGAGGGCTCGTGGGAAAAACTCATGTCAGTTTCAACACTGGGAAAAGCTGGATTTCAGACCAACTAGTTTTGCTTCAGCTTCTGTACGCTATAAATCTTATAACAGCTCCTCTTTCTCTTTTTGCTCTAGTTCCTGTGCAACTCAGTGCTACTGTCTGACCTAAGCTGAACAACCACAAAGACTTCTGTCTTTTCTGTACTGGTCCCATTCCTGGCTTCATAATGTTTTCTACTTTCTGACTGCCCTCCCTTTCTCATTTATTTTATATGGTATAGTCTATGTGTCACTGTAAGAAGCCTCAAAAATCCCTCTTTTGGAATAAGGCAAGTTTTAAATAAATAAGAAATAAAATAATTCCAGTGAGGGCTGCAAGCTGAACTAAATTGGGCCCATGGGGAGGACACCAAGCAGACAAGCGATGTTTCCCCTATTGCTCAGAAAAACAGATTTCCTGAACGCTTGAAGCAAGCATTGGCCAATATCTCCCTGCAAGCACAGAGCCGCAGGACTTTTTAACCTAAATCTCTGCTTGAAACACCAGGCACACCCATTTCTTCTCTGAGTGAATAAGCAGGTACTGTGATAGCTTTCTTCCCCCGGGAGTGGGTAGGAAAAATCAATTAGGTCTCCTAATGAAGGGCTTTGTTGAGGTTTACAAAAGTGCTATAATGCAGACATTTTTTTTTTCTGGGTGAACTTTCTGTATGCAAATTAAATACCGTTAAATTACATTCATTAAAAAAATAAAAGAGACTGATTTGCCTACTTGTTTTGATTAACTAAAATGACACATCGGCCTACAGTTTTGTCTATTTCAGGAAAAAGGTATTTCAGGAACCTCTTCTAAATGAAATGTCTTGTAGAAAAGGACAGCTGACATCTTTATTTTGAGAACAAAATTAGTAAAGAGTCAACTGACAACTGGTTTTGATTAAGCTCCCCCACACTCTGGCCACACCCTACTCGCCGTTTCCATGACATCCAACCACATGCCATAATGGGCCCAGTACACCTGTAGCGTCATGTGAGTACATGACTAATCTATCAAGCAAAACATATTATTTTGTTAGTGGAGGTAATACTTTTTATAAAATAGTCACAGGGAAGTTAAATTATATAACTCAGAAAACCTATTAATAATTTTTAGTAAACATCTTAATACTACATACTTTCATACAATTTATAAACCTGTGACTCCAGGTGGTCAGGCTGATGCAAGCATATGTATTTATATTCTAGGAGCAATTTTTTTTAATAAAAAAAATTCACAGCAGTATATAGGCTGCTGCTTTATTTTTAGAACTGAGAAGGAAATATATTTTGTGGTTTATGAGGTGTTTTTTAAAATATTAAAACAAGTACGAAGAGGAAAAATGGCAATAGTGTATTAAAATATTGCCTTTAAGAGATAGATTCTGATATTCTGCTCCCCGCCTTTTAGGTCAGATTTTGAGGTGGTTCCTCTGGTTGGCACTGTGTCCAATAAAAGATTTTATCATTCTTCTGTGTCACTTCAGGGTAATAAAGGAAATTCAATCAAATCAGGTCAATATGTCCAGCATAGTGTTCAACAGCATGGACTAAATCCCATTCTCTGAAAGCACCCACCTTCTGGAAGACTTCGGTGGGAGGTGCTGGGTGCAAAGAAAGCCTTAATGTGATTTCTGATTAAATAGATATAGAGCAATCACCTTCAATCTCCTAGTCTGGGCAACTGGACTTCCAGAGCTATAGACATATACTTGTGGCTAAAAGAAAGCAGGATTCTGTAACTAGATTTTCTCTTCAAATAAAGCATAGCTCAAGAGTGGGGCTCCATCTTAATTTTGTTTAAGTTGATTTTTTTATCCTTAAAAAAATATATTGTATAATAATAGCTATTTAAACAAGTTATACATAGAGATATAATTAAGCTAATTATATGCAAATCTTGTTTAAAATATTAGCCTCCTCTTGCAATTAGTGATTATTATATTTATCAGTAGTTGCATATACATTTTGAGAGTTGGCATTGTTCTTTAAATATGAAAATATTTTAAAAATAATACCATTGTGATTCACCAAGTATTCCGTTCTTGGTTTATGCTACCTTTATTATCACTGGACCAGCAAAGGTGAGGGTAGGAAGCTATGAAATGATAAAATAAATGCTGTTCACTTTGATCTCTAAAGTTTTTAAAAAATGCTTGATGTGGCAATATTTGCAAATTTAAAGGCTTCAAAATATTTTAAAATATGCTTATTACTCATATGACTTGAGAGTACGACATAGAGGTGCTTTGAACTCTGTTAGCAATGTCAACTGTTACATATATGGATGAAAAGCCTTTTCCTCCAGTCAAGATGATACCCACTAAATCATTCTAGTTTTTGATGAAACAGAATGGGTTAATGGAGGTAGAGGGGAAGCTATGAAGTCAAATGAACCTGGCTTCTAGTGCTGGTTCTGATACTTAGTGACTGTGTGAATTGGGGTAAATTAACTTCTCTGAGGTCCATCTCAAAAATAGGAAAATGTCCATATTTTATAGGCTTAACGGAGTACCACATAGGATGATCCTGACACACAGCAGGTCCCTAAATCATGTCAATTGATAACCTTTTTCAATAATTCAGACCAAAGCTTTGGAAGGATGAGAGGGTGGTGACAGTGATTAAAGTAGGGTTTGGTAGTTAAGGCCTATATTCTTTCCTTGTTGCTCAAAACTAATTATGTGAACCTTTTTATAATAGAACTTAAGTAACTGGAAGGAATCAAAGAACTTCTGCCTTGTAGATTTTCAGTGTCTTTCACATGTATGGATGTGCTCTCGCCAAGGTATAGGCTGTGTCCTTCGAGAACAGGGACTTGTTCTGTCTTGTACATTGTGGTATCTTTAGCACTTAAAATGACATGCAGTTAATAGTGGTTTAGTTCATTTTAATTCATTAATTAGCTCAACTTATTAGTTAATTTAAATTTAATTTTCAAAGCTATTTGTTGAGCTTCTACCCAATGTAAGGCACACAGAGTCCATTTTGGAACTATCCAGCAAACAGAAGAACAGCTGACATTGACACTGGAGGAAGGGGCATGGACCCAAGATGATGGACTGGCATTCCCAAGGTCTCAGCCATCCATGGCACAGGCTGCACAGTGCAAATGAAGCTTAATTTATCAATTATTCAAGTAAGAGACTTTGTTAAATAAAATAACCTTAAAGACAGGGCGGTCTCTCCTTTAAAAGAAGATTTAACTTTTGGAGAATCCTAAGCTTGAGATCATGATCCAGACTGTGCAAACTGTGGGGATAAGATGCTTGAGTCAGGTGCATGAGACTGGGTCATCAAGCATCGCTGTAATCTGCAGATAACCTACTTGGTGTGTACCAAGAATGGGTCAAGGCAGTGTACTTATGTTGGGTGAATTAGCGAGTGTACCAGAGGGGGCCTTTCACCTCATGTGTACTGTACTTTCATTCACCGTGATTTGGAAGGGGCTTGGCATCATCAGGAAATCAGTATACCATTTCTCTCCCCCGGTCTTATGTCATTGTCAACAGCAGCTGTGGGCTTTATTGAGTAATTACTATTAGGGAGCACTTGGAGATTTCTTTTTTTCTTATGCTGAAAGGGAGGTGCCAAGTAAAGGGAACGTGTCTCAGACTATTTTAGGATAAATTCAAGAACTGGATGAACTAAATGATCCCAGTTCCAATTTATTCTTTTGTTTTCTTTGGGTACAGAGAAAATATCATCTGAAGGGAGAGGCAGCTCTGAGGTAGGGGGGTTTTGGGCTAGACCCAACAGTGCCGTTTAAGGACCAAGGAGAACTTTAGGGACATGTACCCATGAGTCTGAGGAAATATTTTAAGACTTATGATGTTCCCTTATACCCCAAGATCCAACATCTCTGTTTAATAAATCTCAAATCCACATCCAGCTTGCCAGGTTCAAGGTAGAGAGCTCTGGAAGACATAGCCAAACTCTTTTGATACATTTTAGGGAGACAATAAATAACCTTATAGCTGGTTGATATGCTTCTATGACATAAAGATTCAGAACGTATCCATTCCTTGACTCATCTATTTTAAAAACAGAAATAATAGAAGATAAAAAGGAAATATCAGAAAATGCTATTTTTTTAAAAGGTAAAAATCAGAATCTTTGGAAGCCTAAGAGACTAGGAAGTAAGACTCAGTTGGATTCATTAAAATCAGATGCCTAGAACAACAAAAATAATTTTTTAAATGATGAGAATAATATACAGGCCAATACTCAGATGTGATGTGTGATTGCCAGGTCGATTTTCAATTACATTTCACTGATGTATTCATTTGTTTCTTAATGTGCTCATCTTGCCCATTAAGAATAATTAGCAGCTTTGCTTAGAGATTTTCTGGCTTCTGGCAATGCTTCTCCCTCTTTTTTGTTGACATCCACTTTTACTTTTTAGAAAGTAATTTTTGGATAATATCCTACAACAGCTATATAATTTAGGCTTCCTAAAATTTTAAAGGAAAGGTGTAAACAGTAATTTTTAAATGAATTTGTTTCAATCTATATGCATCAACAGTATGTGATTCAGTGAATTAGTTATTCTTACAGAAAGTGGGCACACAAATAGAAAAAAAAAATATTTCATTTATATTAACCTAACTGAGTAAAATAGCTTACGGCCAATGCCAGTTGTAAGCTCTGTTAGCAAATCAAGAACAACATTAGTATTAAAAGCAGGAAAAACACATTGCCAATTTTTAAGGCTTTATGCGTGCTTTTTTCTCAATTAAAAAAATTAGATCTAGTTACAACAGAAAAAGGCACACAAACATAGAACGACTGCATGATAAAAACTGAACTCCGTCAGGAAAATCCTAAGAGATGAAATAAAACACACTATGAGTTTTGGTCTGCATCCTGAAAGGACCTACTTTATCTACATTGTAAAGTTCTTCCCCTCCTGCCCTTTGGCACCCCGCTATATTAAAGCCATTGTAAAACCCAGCACAATAAAGAACTCTCAGGGCTGAGCTTCTGAGGACCAAATGTTAAAAATCCATTTTCTTGGGAGGGGGCTGTACCAATCATTTCTTTGAAAGGCCGGCAGAGTGAATACAGAATCTGAGATATCCTCTCTAATTTCAAGAGCTGGCATGACATCTTTGCTGTTTAAAGCAAAGGTGCATTAATTAATGACAGTAGCATTGCTTCCCTTCTTTGGAAGCTCTGTAGTTTAGCTCAACAGTAATTTTAGTTCAATTAAATTTACATACTGACCACAGATACTTCCTATAGTTGGACAGAAGTTCTAATTGGTTTCCGATGCTATTAAAGAAGATACCTGTTGACCTGAGAAAAATCTCAGGTTGCCGGGCTGAATCTGAAAGTTTCTGTGGCTAAAATGACCTTCTCTTTCCCAATAATCCTGCTTTATTTTACCTTCAAGAAACATCTGTTGGGGCTGAGCCAGCATACCTGACTTCCTGTAGCTCTCTGTGTTCCCTGACATGTGGAGGAGGAGCAGAGTGAAATGATACAGTGCATGGAAGAACTCAGAATAAAGCAGAGTGAATGAAACAACATCAGCTCATCTTCAGGAGTATTTTGAGAAACTTGCGACAGTCTGAAGATCATGATTAAAATCCTGCATTTTAAACAAGGAAGCACCTTTTGTGATCTCTTTCCCTTGTGTGAAAGGCCGAGATTGTGATTGGCTGTTTTTCCTTCCTGATTTTTTTTTTTTAAGTCTGTCAGGCAATTAGTTGGGTGGGGCTCTGTAGAGCACACAAGTGCGGAGGAACAATATTAGCTACTGTGCTTCTGGTACCTCCTCTCTCCTGTTTGAGCAGTCTGATAGAGCTGCTGCAAATTTTATTTTCGAAAAATTATGTCAGAGGTAGAAAAAGGAAATCGAAAATAAGCACCTTACCAAAATCAAAACTGCTTTGGCATTTAGGGGCCTCAAATTCAAATAAGTAGATTGCCTCTTTCATCATATAAATGGAAGGCACACCAAAAAATCCAAAGCAAATATATCCTCCACTTTTCCTCTCAATTTCTAATGGCTGTTAACTGCCCCTGAACAAATCAGCTCGATTGCTAAAGTAGCCACAAATTATGCTTGCTTTCTTAGTTAAAGTACAGTTCAATTTTCATGAACTCTGTGTACATATTAGTAAAGCATAATCTAATAGAATGGGGTTTGGACTGTAATAGCATAGAAGAGAAAAAGAGATAACTTCTATAATCCTAAATAAAAGGAAATAATGAAAAACTGATAGCTGTTTCCAGTGGGGAGATAGAGAGGACTCCTCAGGAATTACAGTAGGTACAACATTACATGGTCTACACGTATAGTATCAAATAGAAGAAAGGTAATAAAGGACATGTAGCTGGAAGTTAATTTTTGCAAGCAATATCCAATATAATAAATGTTACATCATTTATTTTACACTGGCAAATTTCAATGGAAAGAAAAGAACAAGAATGCTTGGAAATTATTATGAAACAAATGTTCTTATTGCCTTGAGTGGGCAACAAATCATAAGCTTTTGGTGAGAAGTGACTATAAAAATCCATTGAAAAAATTAAAAAAAAACCCCACTTAGTTGTATCCAATGGATCCCATATATTTCTACTTTTCCTTAATTACTTATCATGTGTGTGTGTGTGTGGGGGGGGACTCTTTTTTAATACCCCATGCTGTCTTTCTTTATATCAATTGTTACTCAGCCGGGGAAAAGGAATGAGCACAACAAACCCGTTTTCTATCTGAATAAGGATACTTCTGATGGCCTTTTCATTCCCATCAGTTAACAGAACTTCTTTGACATCTGCAGAAATAGCAACCTGAAAAAAAAAAAAAAAGAGAGAGAGCACAGCAAACAATGAGCAAATATGCTTGTCTGTGTAGAAGTGAAGACAGGAGTGACAAGCCTTCAGTATCATGCTTCCTCACCTATTTCTCTGTAACAATCTTCAATCTTTTTTCATTTTATGTCTGCATTATTTTAATCATTCAATCAAATCAGTCAATACTTTTATCATTCCATTTGCGGGAGCCTCTATCTTGCTATCATTCTGTTCGGTAATTGCATTGTGACAGCGGATGATGGTATTCTGAGAGGCTTTCATTTGTGGGCTTCTGTTTATCTAGTAGAGCCATCATACAAGGCTGTCACTCTGCCTTTCAGCTTGCTTCTGTCTGACTGCCTGATGCCCTTCATATAACTTTGCATTGCAGGCAGATGGCTTTGTGAGGGTAATTTTTTTGTGAGCTTTGACATGCTCGCACATTGGGCTGTAACCCTGACACATTGTGTAAGAGCGACAGGTTTGTCAAATGCCAATCAGTGTAACAATATGCTTTTATTTGTAGAGACATAAAAACTTGTCTAATGCACTGTGCTGCTACATAATATCTCCTGAATACATGACTCAGAACCCAGAGAATGGGGAACGACGTTCCTGAATGGCCAATCTAATTCAAAAGAATCTAATTACTGAGCGCTCTGGATCATGTTTGTTGGTGTAATAATGCAGGCAAAACATTAGCAGCTATATCATGGTGCTCCAACTGTGATTCGCCGGGCTATTCCTGTATCTTAGCAAATGGGACTCTAATCTGAAAAAAAAAAAATGCTTTCGCTATGGCAAAGAAAGACTGTGCGAGGCCTGGAATGTCACAACAAGCGATATTGACTACACTGAGGTAAAATGTTTCTGCTCATCGAGGCAACCATAAAATCAATATGATCCGAAAGTAAGTCAATCTAGAAGGTCTCTCAAGACCCGGCAGCTTGACCGCAGCTGACGCTGTTGACGGTTCTCTGACCCAGCAGTTGGAGGCCCTGGAACATTTTTCCTTTTGTTCCTCCCTCTGAATGGGATTGGAATTGAGAAAAGACCTACCATGAGCCCAGCCAAGCATGTCATGCCACCCCCTAGCTCACACACAGCAAGGTCCCTGAAAGAGAGAAAAGAAATGGTAGAACCCATACAAATTAGATGAAAATGGTCAGAGAGATATATATGTTACAAGAACAAATTGCCATCTGCAGTAAGAACGGCGCTACCAGGAAGTTGTAGAGACATGACGAGGCTACCTCATGTCGTTTTGCGTTTTTAAAATAATTATGAAATAGAAAAGTCACAAAGCAGGCAAATCAGTGGGGGTTCCCTCATTAGTGTTCACTGCAACATTACCACCGCTGAGCTGAAAAATCTGAGAAGGTTCTCTTTTTTTCCCTTGTCAATGGCGCTGTCTTTTAGAACTAAACTAGCTAGAGTAGCGAAAGATAATTGTTAGGAAAGGATAACACTGTTAATCCACATTCATTCCTTCAAAAACAGTTAGACAAGTAAATGAAGAATATATATGAGTGTGTATATACCTATATTATAGTCACATACACACAACACACACACACGGATACATGCAATCTTGAATTAAAAAAAAAAATCTAAACCAAACGGAAATATTTTGGAAAGCTGAACCACCCGCATAAAGAACAATGACACAAAGAGCATTTAGCAATTAACACTTAAATCACAATTGACCCCAACACAACACAGTGGATCAACAATGCAGAGACATAATATGGTTAAGCCAGCAAATGCAGTCTCTAGGAATGACCGGGCTCTGACTCCACCGCTCAAAAGTAAAGCAGCTGAGTTAAAGCTGACGATCTGGTGTGGCACTCTGCACTTACCTTCCCCTTTGTGCCTAAATATCAGCCCTCAACGTGTGACATTCTTGCCCTGGCCCACTGCTTGCTGATTGGAGCTCCAGGCAAGCTTCAGCACAGACAGATGAGCAAACGCCAGACTTCGAGGGCAGCTCTGCAGCCCAATTCAATACTGCCCTGTTCTTACTTAATATGCTTAGACTCTTAAGAGGTTGTTTCTTCTTCCCAGTTTGGGAAGTTGATTTCCTCAAGAGGAGGAAAAGAGAGAGAGAGATGAATGAGTGAATGGGAATGAATGAAGGGAAGGAGAGGCAGAAAGAGAGGAAAAGGAGCCAAGCAGACATTCATAATCCAAAATTCACTTAATGAGTATTTAGTTGTTCGAAGCAATTATAGACTGGTTGGTATATACGGATGCAAACAGCTTCAAAAACTACACATTATTGACCCAATCTTATAAGTACAGTGTTAAAACACACACTCAATCTTGTAAGTATATATTGTTAAAGTGATCACTAATGGCTTGTCTGGAATCATAATGGGCTATTCAGGAAGCATGTATTGGATAACTTTTATAAAATGAGACATAATGAAAAAGCCCACATTTTCTGGGTCAACCAAACATCTTCAGCATTTTTAGATAAAAGGAGGTTTTTTTTTTCCTAAATCCCATCCATGGGTTTAATGTATAATGCACATCAACAGTTTGAAAACATTTATTTCCATAGCAAGAATCTGTAATAGTAATTTACAGTTTACAAATACATGTTGTTAGGTACATAAAATACCTTTAAAAATCGGGGGTGGGATGGCAACTTTAAATAATAACTGTGGGGTATTTACTTATCAAATATTCTGTAGTGACTTCCCTAGCAGAAGTTTAAAGAATGTCTTTATTGGTTTTTTTTTTTTTTGACCTTCACAATCAGTAAAGATTGATTGGAGCTTCACTTTTGTTTCCCCCAAATCAAAGTGAAATAAAATGCCTTGAGTGGAAATCAAAAGCCTTTGACATATAGTAAAAAGCTTGCTGTGCAATATTAGTACCCAAAGGCAATTCAGATTTCTTTTGCAGAAGCAACATGTTTTCACCATGACCTTTTTCCCCCTTTCCTTCCCTTGTTCTTTCTTTCTTATACTTTTTTTTTTAACAATTTCATTTGAAGACCATAATCATGGAAGTCTTTAATATGCAGATACAATACCAATAGTGGGCTAACCAAAATTTATGTGCAGCTTTGTACCTGAATACATTGCTGTGCTTGAGGCAGTAGTAAGCCAAAACCTCTTCAGCCGGCCAGATGCCTGGAAAACACAAGAGGATAAAGACTTTGATTACAGAAGTTTCTTCTTATAAATATTCTCTACAGTCATTCTCTTAAGAAATGGCTTTTAAAAATAATGTTCAGTACAAGCTATTTCACCTTGAATCAAAGTTACCATAATTATTGTTAGTAACATGTCATATCACATGAGTTTCTTTTATTGTTGATTATAACTCTTTTCCCAGGAAAACAGTAAAATATCCAAAATAACTTTAGATTTTAATTACAAATATCAAAAATAAAATTTTAATGTTATTTCAAGTAGAGCTTACTCTTGTAATATGAATCTTTTTTTGTTTTTGCCAATTCATTAGTATCATTTAAAGACTTACTGTATATGCAGCCCATATTAGGCAAAAATAAATGGAAAAATCACTTGCAGGAGCAAATAAAACCACTGAGGTCATTATACTTTTTTGCTTGATTCCATACTAAGGTTTTTTTTTTAATATGCATACTAATTTACTTTTTTCAGCTAAAAATTAAACTGGCATATAAAATTGAGAAATTTACATTTCACCAACTTTAGCGCATCTTTAAATTTAAACAACAATCCTACCCACTAAACTCCTTGGAGGAGCATTTTCTAAAATCATCATCTGTAAATCATTTATGTAGACTACTTACATAGTTTTCATGAATGAGTATGAATTGCTTAAAGAGAGGCTAGACATACTTGGAAATAACAATGTCTAGTGGTTATCACTAGATAGTAGGATTATGAGTGCTTTTAATTTTTTTCTTTATACTTTTGTGTTTTCCTGATTTTTTACAATGAATATGTATAACTCTTATGATCAGAATAAACCATACCCTTATAAAAATTATGTTTTCCCCAGTGGTCAGACTTAAAGATCAGGCAGGGCACCAGGCATCTCGCATTGCCTGGGGCTGAGAACTCCATGTGTTCGTGGGAAAGTGCAGTGAATGTTCCCTGCCTTAGCACAAGCACTCTTCTAAGAGGTCCTGATGCAAAGTTGAAACACCTAATGAGACTTAATTTTCTTCTCCCAGATGTATCTCTAGCTTTAAGGAGTAAGAAATACGAATGTTTCAGAGAAGATGGTGTCAAAGAAATGGAGAGTAAAATCCTACGAGAATCTATGGATAAACATATGAACAGCAAAGAAATGACTCTATAGAGCATTTATTGCAGGAAAATGCAATCAAGTGTACTCACTAGCTCAGTCTTCCTGGCATTTCTGGTAGAAACGATAGTTTAATGGAGTAACAAAGTAAACTATCGAGAAGTGTCTGGAGTCATATTTAGAAGGAAAGTCAGAAAGGTGGTGGAATATAGCATTTAAGATCACAGGTACTTAGGTACCAGACTCATTGGGCTCCGGCTCCAGCTCCAGCTCCAGCTGTGCATTCCCTAGCTGAATGACCTTGGATAGCTTAACTTCTGGGTGCCTCAGGTTCCTCATGAGTAAAAATGACATAATTGCGGTGTCAACTTCATAGAACTGCTGTGAGGATTAAATGACTAAAGTGTATAGAATGTATTTAGAACAGTTTCTAACTCATAACAAGCTCAAAGGAAAGTTAGTTGTTGTTAATGTTGTTCTCTTGCAAAAGGGGGGTAAAATTGTAGAAGAGAGAATAGAATCTATGAGCGCCAAATAATCATCCTAATAACCAGACTGCATGGAAAAACATTCTGACCTGCTCCTAATAAGGAGCTTTAGCATAACCCCGAAGTCCTAATACCTGGTATATGCCACACAAAAAGAACTCTATAAAGACTAAAACACATAATAAAATTCTCTGAAGGAAGAGCCCAAGACAGTGTACCACACCAAGTGAATATAATCACCACAACAATGAATTTCTTTATGCCTTTAGTAGATGGTTTTGAGGTTTAAAAAACATAATGAGAGAGAAAGGGTATTTAACTAGAATTCAAGCCTTGATTAAGTACAAAAATGTGACTTCTAAAATGCATAGTCTTTTAAAATAGTTTTATAATTTTCTCCCCAAAATTATAGGGGTGATTTTTTAACTAAATTAAACACAAAAAGTGCAAAGAAAAAGTTTAAAAATCACCTAAAATTCTACCGCTAGCATATAATCACTGTTAACATTTTGGACATCATTCTAAAAAAAAATCTCTCTAGGCATAAAGGTATTTTACAAATGGGACCTTATGGAAGTATTCAATAATATCATTTTGCCCCACTAAGTATATGATGGGTAGCTTCCCACAACAATAAAAATATACTATACCTGCATCATTTTTAATGACTGCCTAAATGTTTTATGTTGCATCATAATTTATTTAACCAGCTTCCTTTTGATAGACATTTAAGTTAATTCCTAAGTTTTTGATATTATGCGATTATAAACAGTGGTACAATGAAGACATTTTTTTTCTCAACATGCAAATTTTCTCCTTAGGTCAAATACCCACAAACAGGAAATCTGGTCAAAAGTCAAGTACATGTCACATTTTGATATATCAAACTACCCTCCAAAAAATTTGTACTGAACTACACTTCTAATAAGAGTGTTTATTTCTATGGAAGAAAAGTCTTTGCAAATGAAGCAACCTGACAAAGGATTAATTTTCAAAATATACAAACAGCTTTATATTAAAAGAAAGACAACCCAATCAAAAAATGGTCAGAAGACACAGACATTTCTCCAAAGTAGATATACAGATGGCCAAAAAAAAAAAAAAAAAAAAAAAAAAAAAAAAAAAAAAAAAAAAAAAAAAAAAAAAAAAAAAAAAAAAAAAAAAAAAAAAAAAAAAAAAAAAAAAAAAAAACACATGAAAAGATGCTCAACATCACTAATTATTAGAGAAATTCAAATAAAAACTACAATGAGATAACACATCACATCAGTCAGAATGGTCATCATCAAGGCTACAAACAGGAGTTTTCTTGTGACGGAGCAAGTTAAGGATCCAGCGTTGTCACTGCAGCAGCTTGGGTTGCTGCTGTGCCATGGGTTCACTTCCTGGCTGGAACTTCCACATAATGCGGGCACAACAACAACAACAACAAAAGTCTACGAATAGTAAATGCTGGAGAGGTTATAGAGAAAAGGGAACCCTCCTACACTGTTGGTGGGAATGTAAATTGGTGGAACCACTATGAAGAACAGTATGGAGAAAAACTAAATATAGAACTACCATCTGATCCAGCAATTCCATTCCTGGGCATATATACAGAGAAAGCTATAATTTGAAAAGATACATATGACCTAATGTTCACTATTTACAATAACCAAGACATGGATGCAACCTAAATGTCCATCAACAGAGGACTGGATAAAGATGTGGTACATATATACGATGGAATAGTAGCCATAAAAAAGAATGAAATAATGCCATTTGTAGCAACATGGATGGACCTAGAGATTATTATACTAACCGAGGTAAATCAGACAGAGAAAGAGAAATATGATATCACTAATAAGTGGAATCTAATAAAAATGATACAAAAGAATTTATTCACAAAACAGAAACAGACTCAAAGATTTCAAAACCAAACTTATGATTACTAAAGGAAAAACACTCTAGAGGGATAAATTGGAAGGTTGGGATTGGCATATACACACTATTATATACAAAATTGATAAGTAACAAGGACCTACTATATAGCACAGGTAAATCTATTCAGTACTCTCTGATAGCCTATATGGGGAAAGAATCTGAAAATGAATATATGTATATACACACACACACATATATATAATATGTATATGTGTATATATATATATCACTGATTCACTTTGCTGTACACCTGAAACTAACACAACATTGTAAGTCAACTATACTTCAATAAAGTTTATTTTTTTTAAAGAATATTTCTTTAAAGCCTTGCCAAGATAGGATTTTGACAGCCTTTTACATTTTTGCTTATCTGTTAATATTTTAATTTATCCCAGTGCAACTGGGGTATCAAAACCACAATGACATATCATTTCACACCCTCTAGGGTGGCTATAATTTTAAAAAAATCAGACAATAATGAATGTTGACGAGAATGCAGGAAATTACATAAAGTGGTTCAGCCACTTTGGCCAACAGTCCAGTAGTTTATCAAAAAGTTAAATATAGAAATACCATGACTCACCAGTTTAACTCCTAGGTATATAACCAAGAGAAAACATGTCTACACAAAAACCTATACACAAATGTTCAAAGCAGCATTATTCATAATAGCCAAAAAAAAAGTGTAAAAAACCCAAATGTCCATCAACGAATGAATGGCTCACTAAAATGTGGTATGACCATGCAACAGACTATTATTTGGCAATAGAAAGAAATAAAATACTTTCATGTTACAACACGGATAGAACATGAAAATAGTACACTAAGTTAAGAAACCAGACACAAAGGACCATATGTTTTATGTTTCCATTTATATGAACTATCCGGAATAAATAAGGTGACTGCTAATGGGTATGAGGCTTCTTTTGGATATTATGAAACTGATTGTGATGGTTGTAGTACTCTGTGAATATACTAAAAACCACTGGGTGAATTGAATGTGTATGTGAGTTATATTTCAGTAAAGCTGCTATCTTAAAAAAGTCTTCTCATTCCATTTGTAAGAATATAAGTCTTTTTAAAAATATTTTATTTTTAAAGAAGTTATACATATACATAGTTTAAAGAGGCACTGATTTCTATGAAAATGATTAAGACAATAGTAGTACCCAGACTATCTGAACATCCTTCTCCTTCCACAGAAACTACTACTTTCAATTCTTTCCTTTTTCTTTTTCTTTTTTGGCTATGCCCATGGCATGTGGAAGTTCTCAGGCAAGGGATCAAATCCGTGCCACTGAAGTGACCTGAGCTGTAGTAGCGGTGATGCCAGATCCTTAACTGCTAGGTTACCAGGGAACTCCCTACTTTCAATTCTTTTAGCTGATTCTTCTGGTAATTACTTCCACATTTCTACGTAAATGTTTGTACTGTTACTTCTTGATTTTTCAGTTTTAGGCAAAATCTAATGACCCCCTATTATGGAAGACAAGCATTTTCTGTTTTTATCTCTAGTCCTCTCCCCACACTATACATACTATGCGCCTTAACCACCCACCACCACCATCTTCCTAATGTAGATATAATTTGGTAAGATTATTACAACCATGAAATAAAACTGAGCCATGCAGTAAACTAGGATTGGTTTTTCTCTCATGTTTAATTTTTTTTCTCCTCTGGAGTTTATAACTGTGTCCCTCCCCATCATTTGTTAACATTTTTATTCAATCTCAAAATCCAGTTATCAATTTTTCCTTTCAATTCAGTCACTCACACAGGGTATCCTATCAGCCTCATGAGGACCTCTCTCTCGTGTCTTCTGGCCTTCCTTAGTCTGGACTGAATGCCCTCTATGCTTGCTGCACTGGTGCACCCCTGATATCATGGAATCATCTTCGCTATCATTCTAGTCTTCCTTTTGCCCTCCTTCTCTGTGTTCCATTTCTTGTCTCCCCATCCTTTGTCTTCCTTTCTTGATTTACTTCCTCAAGTAAATCAGTGAAGACTCCAGGAGCTTCATTGAAAAGGGAAAGGTTTGAAAACAGACTATTCAATGGTGATTTCGACTTGGAAACTCCATGTTCTTCAATTCCTGTAAACGTTCTTGGAAAGCTCCCTTGAATATTTCCTTACCTCCCTTTTCATCTGTCCTCTTTCTCTGAAACTTGTGATTTGCATGTTGAATCTCCTAGACTCATCCTCTAATTTTATCTTTCTCTCCTGGCTTCTGTCTCTTGTTTTCTACTTTCTTGGAAATTTTCTTAACACGATCTTCTAATCCTTTTATTCTTCTTTTCATTGATGCTATTGCTAGTGGTAGTTCTCTGAATACTTCTTTTTCAGAGCATCTTATTCTTGTTTCATGAAAGCAATTATCTTTTAAAAATTATTTGAAAATATTAATTATAGCTTCAGTTTTCTTATCTTTACATAGTCTGCTTTCCTTGTATTGCTTTTTTCTGTTTATTGGGTTTGGTACCTGCCAAATTAAAAGCTTTCCTCAGATATATCTTGTAATCATTTGTTGTTTGCATAAAAGTAATTGTAAAAAGACAAAAAGCTGACTGGAGGAGCAAGTGGCTGAGGGGTGTGGGTGGGGTGTGGGTGGAGAGGATTAGCAATTAGTAGACATATGTTCATCTAGCCCCTGCATCCTGCTTTTGGTACATTGTGCCTGTTATCCCCCAATCCAGAAACTCTCAGTTTAACCCTGACCAGAGAATAAACTTCCTCTTCTGTTTGCAGTACAGAGAGGGAAGTTACCCAGTTGCCTGGAATGGGAATATAAATGCTTCTTAACCTACTTTCAATCAATCCTCCTTAGTTTAGCCCCCCACCCCAACCCCTACTCAACTGCTACTTTTAGAATTATCTGGTGCCACCAATTCCTGAACCTGTCAAAATTTTGGAAGTATAAATTGGGTTGGTTCTCAACTTTCCCAGCTGCTGACTTTCTCAAGTCAATGACTTCTCATCTATTTGCTTTCTAAGTTCCAAAATTACATTGTCTAAAAATCATCCCTTTACAGTGGTTCAGTTTCATGAAACAGAGAGAAACTCAGTGGAAAAGCGATGAGAATAATTTTTAGAAGGACATGCAAGCCCAAGGACACTAATGGCCAGTGTTTTATTTTTTTTTTCTCAAGATTTTTATACTGCATTGATAATGCTGTAGGGTTCTATCAATCAATTATAGGCACTTCTGCAATATTCTTGACATTGCCCAATGAGGCAGAGAAGAATGCCCATAGCGGCATTTAGAGTAGCTAAAATATTGATTCCCCTGACCCTGGAAAGCATTACAAAACATCTCAATTAATGGCTGTTCTAGATAATTTGTTTTCTAAAACACATGTCATGAATTAGGACATTTCCTTAAAGTTATTCAAAGGCATGTGGCTTCCTATACCCTGTGCCTTCTTTTTCTTTTCTTTCTTTCTTTCTTTTTTTTTTTTTTTTGCCTTTTAGGGCCACACCCATGGCACGTGAAATTTCCCTAGCTAGGGGTAATATCTGAGCTACAGCTGCTGGCCTATGCCACAGCCACAGCAATGCAGGATCCGAGGCACATCTGTGAACTACACCAGAGTTCATAGCAGTGCCAGATCCCTGACCCACTGAACACCCACATCCTCTTGGATCTAGTGAGGTTCATTTCCACTATGCCACAATAGGAACTCCCTCCCTATGCTTTCTGTATAAATAGAATTACTTTAACTTATAGGAGAAAAGAACTTCTCCACCCACCGGGCCTCCATAAGAACATTAGCTAAACGAGAATTTCTATTTGGAAGAAGAAGAATGCTATACAATACTTGGGTTTCCATGGCCATTTGGTCATTTCAAACAAAGGGTTTATTCCTTGCAGATAGTTCTGTCAGAACTGGGTCTGCCGAATCTGTTAGACTTCAGAAAATGCATAGTCAGCTAACACTAAAATATGAAAAACCAGCTGTCCGTGTAGCCATAATGAGGGAGACAGTTGGCAATATGACCTATGTATGTATCCACTTTTTGGTCATCTGTGAAGTAGCTAGTTTAGCATTGCTTTAAAGCCAACTTTTGTGGTTGATCTGGAAACTAACATATCCATTGCTAACCTGAAGGCTGAACAAATCCAAAAATTAACTGTATGTAGACGTTAAGAGATATGATTCTCTAACCAAGCATGGGTCCTTCTAACTCAATTCCTTTTTTTTTTTTTGATTACTTCCATTTGAGAGTTTTTTGCTTCCCCATAGTTCACATTAGAAACAAGTCCTGAGACTTTGACAGACAGTATCCAACAGGCTGCACTGCTGACTCCCTCTTCTCACTCTCACAGCTTGTACTTGCCCCATGATGACAACACACGTAGCTCTCGCAGCAGAGACATGGCTTTTCAGGAATTGGTGGATGTATGGACAGCAAGTGGCAGCTTTCTCTACCCTCCTCCAACTAAATGATCCTGCCTCACTTAGAGACGTAGGGCCTCTCTCAACCCTGAGACACAAATGGAAAGGCCAGCACACCCTTAGCTTAAGCTGTTGACTCTTCTGGAAGAAGAAATGCACCAGTGGAGGTTACTAAAAGGAAAAGTTACTCCTGCTGGAATGGGCAGGTAAGCCTCTCAGACTGTTTTCAGTGTTTACACTCTGTCTCCTTTTCCTTAAATATTTCTGCTTTGTCACTGATGCTTCAAACCAGAGTAGAAATCCATAGAAGACTACAGAGTGCTCCATAAATATTTACTGGGCTTCTACTATGTTTCAGGTCCTGTGGACCAGCAGGGAATGATGACAGCATGGTCACCGGAGATTCAGTCTAGTCAGGGAAGGAGACTATTCAACCACTACAGAAATAATGTGCTTAATTACAACAGCAATAAATTCTGTGTAAGAAGAATAGAGGATGCTTCTGAGGACCTATCATAGGGGACTTAATCTGGTTGGAGGTGCTGCTGGGAGGAGTCCACCAGGGAAGCCTTCCCTGTAGAAACAGCATGTAGGCTGAGACCCCGAGGATGAAGAGGGGCACAGGGCTGGAGGGAATGATCCACAGCAGGGGAGCCCCATGAAACACAGCTTTGAAAAGAAGAGCCTGATGTTCTAGGAATGGATATAGGGTCAGTGGAGCTGAAGAATAAACAATAATGGAAGAAGTAGTATAAGATGAAATTGGAGAAATGTTTAGGGGCCAGATCCCACAGTCTCAAAGGCCATGGTAAGAATTTTAAATTGCACCTTAAAATAAACGATGTGTTTTAAGCAGCAGAGGGGGTATGATGAGATTTATATTTTAGAAGATAAGTCTGGCCACTCTAGAGAAAACAGAATGGCAAGGGGCAAGAAGAAGCGAGGGAAACTGGGTGGGAGGCTACTACAGCTACCTTGGTGAGAGCTGATGGTGGCTTGGGTGATGGTTAGTGGAGATGAAGAAAAGTGGAAAGATTTGAGCTATATTTAGAAGGTACACTGACAAGATTTATTAGTTAATTAGATGAAGGGGTGGTAAGAGAGAGGGAAGTGTCAGGTATGACTTCGGTTTATGGCATGAAGAAGTGGGTGGATTGATGTACAGCCGATGTGTATAGGATTTTCCTTCAATTTTATATGAACTCCACCTCAGGCTGAATTCATGGTGCAAAAACACCAGCTAGGGGACTGGGGTCTGATTCTGGGCCTGCCACTAATGATCCTGTGTGATACTGGGAAGTAATTTAGGTTTTCTAAGCGTCAGTATCCTTATCTGCAAAATACTAGGCTTGGGTGAGATAATGTCTGGGGGCTTTCGAGCTATAAAAAGCTGCAATAAAGAACTAGATGTCATGCTCTGGAGTTAAACAGAGTTCAACTTGAATGTTAGCTCTTCTTGGCTGTGTGACCTTGGGCAGGTACTTTTTAAGCCTCATTTATTCATTCGTTCATTCATTCCACAATTATTTGCAATCAGGTTGGTTCTAGGAGCAGTGATTAAAACAAAGCCCTTGCCCAAATAACGTGAATAGGGGCCATAAACAAAATAATTTCAGATAGTGATAAATGTTGTGAAGAAAAATAAACTGTTAGTTAAATAGAGGAACTACAGGGGTGGGTTGTGTTGCTACTTTAGGCAGCATTGTTGGAAAATGCCTTAGTTTTCTCATTTGTTAATTACAAGCAATAAAAGTACCTATTCATACTTTGTTGTAAGGATTAAATGAGATAATGCATGCAAGGCACTTAGAACAGTGTGTGGCACATGGCAAACTTTTTTATAATGTTAGTTACTGCTGCTACTGCTATTGCCTTTGTTATTATTTTGACATGTTTCTATCCAGAAATCACTGTTGATTGTGTTTTTATGAAACTTTCAGGGAGATTACTGTTCCTAACTGATAAACCACAAAACCAAACCAAAACTGAACTTTGCAAAAACTTATCCTAGCTATGGGAACTTGAAAATCACTCTTAAGTAAGAATTTCATATATATGGACAATAATTATTCTATACTGGTTCTTCTGTTCTGACCCATTAATAGCCTTGCTCTGAATAGTAAATTATTAAGTGCAGGCCTCCCTGTGTTTGTGGAGCCAGATCACAGAGAACATGGGCCCATCTGGGCAAAAACGAATGTCTGTGTAGCCCAGACAGTAAGCAGATGGAGATTTGTATCTGTTGAATGCTGAGGTAGACGAGGAAATCAAAGCACTGAGAGGTTAAGAAACTCTCGCCCAAAATAGGCAGATCTTTGGTCATAGATTTGGAATTTGAATCCAGGTAATCAGACTCCAGAGTCATTCTCTCCCCCCCCCCCTTTTTTTTTCTTTTTTTTTTTGCCACACCTGAGGCACATGTGGAAGTTCCCAGGCCAGGAATTGAACCCATGCCACAGTGGCAACCCAAGTCACAGCAGTAACAATGCTGGATCATTAATCTGCTGAGCCACAAGGGAACTCCTAGAGCCCTTACTCTTAACCTCTGTGCTATACTGTCTTCCAGGAGGTTGAAAAAGCAAGGGTTCAAATGAATTATTTAGCAGTTTTGTTTCTTCCTGAGTTCCTGGGGAGGCCAACTGAAACAGATAATGAGCATGTGGAAGTGAAGGGGCACAAAAAAATTATCTACCTATTTCAACAATAAGTTCTTCTAGGACTACAAGCTGGGTCCTTCTGTGGGTATGATTTCATTAAAAATGCATTAAAATTTAAAGCTTAAATTTTAATTCAGATACATATTAATGTGATGATTATGAAGTAAGGGAAAGATGAAAGGAGTCCCAGGTCCAGCGTGAAGCTGAGGCAGGGAAGGGAACAGAGTCTTCAGAGGGCATTCCCCAGACCCCAGCCTTCAGTCTGATGGCCAATTTTAGAGCAGATGCTGGGAATACAATTAAGTGATAGATAAGAAATGGAGACAGGATGAGAAAGATGCTGAAGCACCACTGAGAAAAAGGAAGACACTGCAGTTCAGCCACAGATTCAGTGGCTCATACAGCAAAGATGTTAACTTGGAAGAAAGTTCTGAGGCTTACTAGCTTTGAGACCTTAGCGAGTCACTTAAGCTCTCCTTGCATCAGCTCCTTATCTGGTAGTAATAATACTGTCTACACTGTAAGTATAGGTGTGAGTGCAATAGGGAAGAACAAATCTGACTCTGCATTGGATCTGTTTCTTTTACTTTAAACTTTGTGTTCTATTGCTTTTGCTACAAGTTAATGTTGCCTATAGCCTGAAATATACAGATAACCCATTCTCAGGGTTCTGACCTTTAATGGTGTAATACTTTCCAATTTATATGGAGATAAAAAGTTGCAGAAGAGGGAGTAACATTTGTCTTGTTGGAGGTTCACAGGAACATGGTGGGCCGACCTCCATGCACAACTGCAAGAACCGGGTTCAGACACTAAGGAGTTGCAACAACCAACCACACTCACTGCCCTTTCAGTATAAAAGAAGCCTGAATTCTAACTTGGGTAAGATGGTTCTTTGGCATACTAGTCCACCATGTTTTTGGTCTGCTGGCTTTCCAACTAAAGTGTGGATCCCTTGCCCCAACGACTTCTTTCTCAACTTACTGGTCTGCCGTGTGGTGAGCTGTACAAATTTGGCGTCTGTAACACGAGGATTGAATGAACTAGCAGAGTACCTAGTAAGTGAAATCTGTGTTATTGTTATTGACATCACTTTTGAACACTTACTACTTGGCAAACACAGGACTGTGTACTTTATATGGATTATCTCATTTAGTCCTTAAAACTACCCTACAAGGTATATACTGTCATTCTGACCACCTAAAGGGCACACTGAGGTACACCAAAATACAGAAAATTTAAATAGCACAGCCAGGATTTGAGCTCATCCACTCGATCTCTAAAGCCCAGTCTCTTAATTGCTGTACTAAGTGTCCCAACCCTGGCTGCTGGTTCTGGAATCAAAAGAACTAGTTTCTACTTCTCATGATTTGGTCAACAACTAATTTTGGGACTTTGGACAAATCATATTTGAGCTCTATTTCAAGAATAAATTTGAAGGGTCGAATTGATTTCTGAGGACTCTTCCAACTCTAAATTCAAGGGCTATATAGATCACTGTATTTGTGCATTTCCAAACTAAAGCTATAAAATTGTCAGTGGGCTCTAGACCATGAAATTTTAAAGAAATTAGCTTGGTTAAAATATATATATATATATATATATTTTTTGTCTTTTTAAAGCCACACCCGTGGCATATGGAGGCTCCCAGGCTAGGGGTTCAATGGGAGCTGTAGCCGGTGGCCTACGCCACAGCCATAGCAACACCAGATCCGAGCTGCATCTGCAACCTACACCACAGCTCACGGCAACACTGAATCCTTAACCCACTGAGTGATGCCAGGGATTGAACCCACAACCTCATGGTTCGTTTCCACAGAGCCACGACGGGAACTCCCAAAATATTTTTATTTGTACTATAACCCAGGAAATATTTTAGAAAGGATTGAAAACCATTTTAGAGGTCAAGTCGTCATAACATGTCCATTTTGACTGAATTAGAACCTCCTTTGTTACTTAAATCTCACAGTTTCAGAAAAGAACTGCTCTGCATCTCCATATTCAAGTTGTGATAGATTTTCATTTATTTAATCTAACATATTAATAACAGACAACTTCTTCAAGCCCAGTTTTTCCTTTCCAGCATTTAGCACAGTGCTCAGATATATGCTGTAGTTTTTCCTCAAACATATTTCCTCCTCCTCAGAGAAACAAAGTACTTTTTGGGTGGAAGAAATTCTCCTGAGGTCTCAAAGCACAGGCAGAAGAACATCTCTCAATGTGAGCTCTCCAGGTGAGTAAATGCTCTATGTCCATTGGTCAGACAGGATGCCAGAAAGTGAGAACAGCCATTTCTAGGAAAGGCAGACCCAGAAAATCAGACCAGAGAGCTCCTAGCAGGAGGAAAACATGGCCTGGGTTCCCCCAGAAACACAGCACATCCTTCCCAGAGGCCAGGAGGAGAAAAAAAAGAGAAAAAGAAAAAAAAAGAAGACATTCATTGCCATTTTTACTCCAGATAACATCCTCCCCCAAGGGAGGCTTTCCGTATTCAATGTCCCTAGGATGGGGTGATCAGGCCATCATTTTGATGAGGTCACCCTTTTTCCTTTTAAAACAGGACTGTGTTGTGTCTTGAAAAGTCACGTTAAGAGCAGTAGTGTGTCAAATGAAGTGGAATGAAGAGGAAGGTATTAGAAATAATTGTTGGTGCTCCTTATCTTAGGTATTGAGCCACTTCACCAACGCAGTCAAACACTCACTACATGGCACACCAAAGGAGAGTAGGAAGGGTATGGTCCTGCCCGAGTTACCTATGATTCATGAATTTGATTTCTACAGCAGCTTCCTGCTTTGCAGGCCAGATTTATCTCACTTCTGGGTAAATACTGTGACTGAATTCCAAACAAACTGAAAGCCTTGTGTCCCATGAGGAGTGCAAGCTCTGTGCATTTATGAAAGCCCCCCTGGAGAGAAAATGGTATTCAGGAGGCACTGTTACAGATGCCAAAGCCACAGTGTACGTTTATTAAACAGCCCTGGGTATTAGGCTAGTTAGGCCACAGAACTTGTTTATTTAGCAGTGTGGTTTGGAAGATGCCCATCCCAGCATCTGAAAATTCCCTTCATTCCAAATTCCTCTTTGGAGGGAGGACGAAGACCACCTCCCCTTCTTAGAGCAGGAACTGCCGTTAGCAAGTTCCAAAAGGTATAACACCATTCGGCAAACTGACTTGGTCAATAAGACAACGTCTTATTGAGGTTCAGCCTAAACCTACTTGAAATGAACCTTTCTCTGCCATCCTAACTGAAAGTAAATATTCAGATAGCTGGAAAAAAAAAAGAAAAGAAAAAAAAAAAGAAACGAAAGAGTGTGAGAGTTGGCTCGGACTCTCAGCTGTGCCAAGTGGCCAGGTCCCTGTCCTTCCTGTCTCCCTGCTCATCATTATTCACCGATATGAGGGAAACATGGCGGTCGGCTCTCCAGAAATTTCTGCCGGCGCACGAGCTTGGGCGGCTCACCGCAACTACTGTGGGCATGTAGTGCGAGGCACGCCCTGACTGTGAGTGAGCGCAGTGGTCTTGCTCGGTCGGGGCCATCTGCACATGGCTCCAACCAACCGGTATGATTGTCTTTAAGACCTTTTCGTGTTTTTTAAAGAAATGAATTTGATTCATTTTCCTTCCCCAGTTTTCAAATAGTCATTAAAAATTAAACAACCCTGGGAAAAGCCTTTTGTGATGATGGCCTTCATTCTCCTGCAACAAACTGGATCTATAAATTTACGTACCATTGTAGATGTAAATTACAAAATTTATATTCAACTATATTAAAACATCTATTCCAAAAATGATTACCAGTTGTGAAAAGCAGACAGGCTTATCACTTGCTGTCAGTTGTTCATGTCTAGTTAAGCAATAATGTGCTAAAACTGCTCTTTTGTTTTGTGTAAGAATTTTGGCAATAGAAGAAATGAACACTCGGTTAATAAAAACTCAGGCTGCTTTTTGCTTTGATGGAGGAAGCAGCTGCCTGTTTTCATTTGCTGCAGAGCAGCAAAACCCATCAATATAATAAGCAGCTTAGATGCATCCATCCACAGCATCTGTAAGGATATAGGGCTATTCGCTCAAAACCAATCCCTGGTTTAATTTTAACAAAGATGTGTCTGACATATTTGAAAATGCATTATAATAGGTTTTGAAACACGAACAATTTCTCTTTCCTTTAAATACTTTTTATGGATTTGAAAGGGTAGTATATACATAGCTGAATGATAGCAACGATAAAAACCAGTGCAAACTGTGAGGCCATCCTAAAACAAGGGCCGTGGAAAGAGCAAATCAAGGGGCAGTGATTTGGTTCCCTTCAAAGTGAAAATAATTCATTTAAATGTGATTTCATTCAATTATTCATTCAAACAAATATTTACTGAATCTTACTATATTCTGAATTGGCCGAGAGACTGAGGTCACATTTCCTACTCTCAACGAGTTCACTTTTCAGGGGAAAAGATGGACACAAAAACATAAGTAAAGTAATGCAGCAAGCACTGGGATGCAGATACACATTTTTCTATTACCTTTTTATTTTTCAAAAATCCAAATGGGAATGAAACACAGTGGAAACTATTTAACATAATAATTAAAAATCGAATACTGTCTCCCCTATTATACAGGCAGTTTGTGAGACATGCCTTTAAGAAAAGACAATCTGATAAAAAAAAATTGAATTATGTTTAAACACATGTCAAACTGTTTACTAGTGTAGCCAAGAATTATCATACTTAGGAGAGAAAGTTTTAGGATTTTAAGTTTTGTTTGGACAGCCTCTAATTTTACAGTAACCATTAGACAATTTTATATCATCATGGAAACACAACATAGCAAGACTAATAGAAAACACCAACTTTACAGTAACTTACAATGTAATTCAATATGCTTTGG
This sequence comes from Catagonus wagneri, assembly GCA_004024745.2. Lineage (NCBI taxonomy): Eukaryota > Metazoa > Chordata > Mammalia > Artiodactyla > Tayassuidae > Catagonus > Catagonus wagneri. Next base: position 2,832,356 of record PVHT021183519.1, on the reverse strand, counting down.
GTAGTGCATATGCTAAGAGATTGTTCTATTTTATTTTAGGCTAGTGCTGGGTGGCATTCCAAAAAGTCAGATAATTCGAAATTCTCCTCTTTTTATGATTCAGTATCAGATAAGTGAGCATCTCAGTGCCATCAACTAGGGACCCGTCTGATGGTATACATGAATGAGGGTTAGCTATCAGCTTCTCAAGCTGTCAAATTTAAATGAGCACTCATTTGCAGAAACATTGAGAAAATGCTTCCATAAATGTGCAGCTAAAGGCTTTCTTATTCAAACATGCTCACTGTAAAACACACATACTTGGGTTTTAAAAACACACTTTTTATTTTGGAAAAAGCTAGAAAAAATAGAAAAGTAAAAAAATTGCAAAGATAGTACAGAGTGCTGCTGGATGCCCTTCACCCAGTTCCTCTCACTGTCAACAGCTTACATTTGTCAAAACTAAGAAACTGACATTGGTATATTAATGTTAACTAATTCCTGGATTTGTTTTTAGTGGAATTACCTTTCAAGATGAGGGCTGATGAAGGTACCTGTCAGAAAGTCGCAAATTAAACCAAAAGGACAATACTAGCATCTCTCCTATCTTTCCTCCCTTAATTCTCTCCCTTCTTCTTGTTACCCTAAAGAAATTCATATCAGATTGAAGAGCTAAAACGGGACATGAAATGCATATACCTTTGAAATAAAATCTGACCCCATCAAGAGAACTGCGTAACCAAGTGAAGCCTCGGTTCCCCGTTCCATTGTTGAATGGGCAGAATATTATTTCTAGGTCATTATTCACATAGAAATTCTGATTGTCCCTATTCAATTAATACTTTTATATCACAGTGTGATATGGACCTTATCACCAATCTGTGGCAGCATGAGTTAAGAACCACAAAGAAGTCAGAGGTCATTATTTTTCACCCATTTGGAGTTTATATAAAGCATTCACTGTGCACCGTCTCCGGTCCACACCTGCTTTCTTCCCCTTTGCTCCACTGCTTAATGGCTGGCCGCAATGCTTCCAGAATCCTGCCAAGAATCATGGGCTATGGATTGGTTAATGGTGGTCTCTTCAACAGCAAGTCAAAAAGACATCTTTGGAGAGATTCTTCCTAGGTACAGTTAACTTGTGGTTGCCATGGACTGAATCGTGTTCACCACAAATTCATATATTAAAACTCTAACTTCCAGTGTGACTGTATTTGGAAATGGAGCCCATAAGGAGGGGTCCTAAGTGTGGGGCCCTGGTAGGCCAGGATTAGCACCTTTATAAGAAGAGACTCCAGAGAGGGCTCCCCCTATCCTGTGCTTGCGTAAAGATGAGGTCATGTGAGCACATGGCAAAATGGTGGCCACCTACAAGCCACAAAGAGAAGCCTTAACAGAAGCTATATGTTAGCATTCTGATCTTTGACTTCCAGACTATGGAAAAGCCACGGGGTCTTTGGCATTTTGTTATGGCAGCGCAAGCTGACTTAGACAGTGGTCAACCCTTGGTGCCTGATGTTTGGGTGAATACTCCCTCTCAAGCCCCAATACATTCCAAGCTGAAAGAACTCCCTCCCGAAAACATAGACAAGGCCCACAGAGCAGACAGAGCACAGCCATGGCTCCACTGGAGCCTCTCATTTTGTCCATTACTTTTTTCCCTCCCTTCCCTTCAGTTGCCCATTTATCCATCTCATCTTATATCTCCTACGTTTAATTTTCACTGCAGCTTTAGCCCCCTTTTCCATTTAAAAGAATTCATATTGGAAAAGCAAACATTAATCATATTCTGATAAAGAAATTTTGCTGATACTACCTTCAAGCTTTCATAAAAAGACTTTGATCTGTTACTTTACGTTGTCTTTGAACATAAACTCCTTAAGGACAGCTCCTTATGGGAGCTCATTACTTCTCTTACTTCTCTGTGGCATGTTTACATGACGTAGGTGAAGGCATGCTGGATTCATGCAGAATGTAGCAAAATATTCTAAACTTGAAACTCTCAACAATGAAAAATGAATCTCTCTTCCCTTACAAGATCTATTTGCTGAGCTTTATATGATGTTTCTACTTAGGACCTGAGTCTACCTGGTAATGCAATCACAGGTCAGTTCTTGTGTGGATAAGTTTCTAATTGCACTCAATCCACTTTCACTGGCTTTCTTATCTATATCCATAATCTGCAGAGCTGACAGGACAATTATCACCAGAAGACAGGAGAGATGCTCTGGGGAGTAAGGCTGTCCTGGGCTTGAAAGGTGTGTGCTTACAAGTTTCCAGGCCAGCGACAAAGAATCCACATTCAATAGCCCATCTTTCTTGAAATCATTCCTTTCGCCTTGTTCAACACAGCACGTGTCATGGGCGTTCATATCTGGGGCTTATCTGTGGATATCTACAAACATGCAGGCCTCTAATCATAGCAGTCTGGAATGAGTCCCAGAATGGGCCCTTTAAGTGACTTGAGATACAGAAAATGATTCTCTGTGTTGCATTTTGGGGGGGGGGCGCTTTTCTTTACTGTGATAAAATTTATAACCTTAACCCGTATAGCAAAGTGTTTTCTCTGAGAATCACAACTCCTTGAGAAGGGCCTTCGAAATATACTATTTAAATGGAACTGTGCTCTGAACTTGACACCATGATTATCTTTCTGTTGAGAAAAATACAGAAATTCTAGAGCTGTTATATTGTTACCAGCCCTTTCACACCGGGACACACACGGGTGTTCTTAAGTTGAGATCAAAGTGCACAGGCTGAGTTGTTGAGAGCGGAGAAGTCATCATGGTCTCCCTGGACTCACGCTGGACTTCTCAGGATAAGAAACAGATTTCCTTCTCTCTCCAGCAGCAAAGAGTTCATGTTATCGTGAACTCCATCATTCCTCCTCCTTGGCCCCACCCTCAACAAATGGCTGAAAAAAAAAAAAGGCTTCAAACCCAGAGTGCTGTATTTGGACTGGAAAATATTTCTCATCTGTTTAAGTTGCCCAAAAGCACCAAAGAGTTTTTGACTGAGCAAATGTAGTAAAAGTTGAAAGTCACACCATAATTGACGTGAAAAACAAAAAACTTTTAGAAGAATATGAAATAGTATTTACATACAGTGAGGATATGTGTACTTTTCATGGGTGCTTCAGTGAAATCTCAGTTTATGGAGTAAAGATCTAAAGAGTTAAGGGGCTTGCTTAGCTAGTTAGTGGTTGAGCTTAGGTTAGAACCACAATTCCCTAATACCTCACTTTGCTTCCTTGGCAGAGTAAGAGACTTGACCAGTAGTACAGGAAAGACATCATGATTTGAATTTGCATCTTGTGGAAAGATTTTTACTTTCGGGTGGAATCAGTGCTTGAAGAAATGAATCACACTTATTCCAGTTTCAACATATTTACAGACTCAACAATTACATTGAAGTCCTTTTGGTTTCTATTTCTTAATAAACAGTTTTATAGAAATAACTGTCTCCAAACCAGGGATAGTGGAAGAGGCTATAGATAACATTCAGCTGTAGTTCATCTAATATCAGAACCTCTGAATTGAGACCAGGAAGCATTGTACGGTCTTTGGAAACAGTGACCCCTTTTCCTGGAATTACAGTGATTATGTGCCTTGCTTTATAAAATTAAGCTTCTGTTTGTTTCCAGGAAATTTATCATCTAATTGGTCACTATGCTTACTTATTCAAATGTCTACATGTAATTTGTCTTGTAATTAAGAGTTTTTAGCAGATTCCAACAATCCTTTTGATTACCAGCATTCCCATCGTAATAAAAGAATCCTTTAATTTCATTTTGTTGTGTCTAGGGAGGGGAAATCATGTAATATATACAATTTTCACACACAACCCAGCACTGAGAAATGTAATTTTCTGTGTATTCTCTTCCAGGAATATTTTCAGTGTTTCTGGATGGTCTCCGCACTCAGGAATAGGATTGAAATCTCCACTTTGGTATTTATCTGAGGCTGTGATAGCTCAGTCGTCTGCTGCCAAATGCCAAGATAGGGGGAATCTCATCATCCAGAGACCAGCTGCATGATGGGCAGTTAATAGATATATCAAACCTTAGGATATATGCTAAGCTGAACAGATGATTGGTTGGTTGATACACTGATTGATTAGCATAGGGAGAATGGGTTTCTTCTTGACAACCTAAGATTATGCTTCAGCTAAGCTCAAATTGCTTACACCTCTTCTATTGGGTTTAAAATTACAGTCCTGTCATCTAAAATCTCTCTTCAATGAAATTTTTACCATATATAAAAATTAAAGGGAAAAAGAAAGTGGGAGCCCTAGATAAGAGTAAATGGAGTAGATACATTTCATACTACTGTTGTTGATTCCACTAGGAAAAGTTGATATGTAAATCCCCTTGAAAAATGTTACACACATTTCATAAATGATTACTGAATATTATATGATAACTCGGGGGGAAAAGTTCAGTATGTTAAAATCAGGGAATACTGTGTTTTCCAATATATAAAAGTCGAATTTCCTCTATAGAAATATGAGAATTAAGGTAAAACCCTCGATGAATCAATCAGATTTACCTTCTAGGGCACACAGACACCGTCCTTGGACTTTTGCTATTTTAACTGCTGGCATGCCTTTCAGGGGCAGGGGGAGAAAGGGCAGATTTATGGAGACTGCGGATTAGCTTTGTTTTTGAAGCAGCTTAACACAAGTGGCAACTTCTTTAATTAGCACTAACGATCCTAAAGATTGTCACATGCACCTCATGAAATATTTGAATATTGGGACTGTTTCCCACACAGGTGCAATTAGGTAGGATTTCAGGTGAAACAAAATTAGATGAATGAACCCTGTTTCATCAAACTCTAAACTGATATTTAAGTGGTACTGAATAAAAAGCATCAAGACTTTGCACAAAAGGCCCATATCTAGTTAAAGCTCTACAAATGTCTGATATTCTTAGTTAACACTAAATTTATTCCACATAAGCAAGGTTTATGATGTCCTATTTAAAGATTCACTCTCATTCTATTTTGAATTATCAGAGAGTGGCTAAAGAATGGGCCTTGCTCTCTCTCTCTCTCTCTCTCTCTCTCTCTCTCTCTCCTTCTTCCCCATCCCCTCCCCCACCAAAAAAAAAAAAAGAGCTTGTAAGCTTTAATTCAGCACTTTGAAGAACACCCCCTCCTCTCCCTGAGCAAATAAGGATTTGGTTGCCGAATCACACTGGATAAGTGGTTCATTGAGAATGTTAAAATCTGCATTAATAAATAGGACTGGGTTTCTCGGATTTTCCCCCTTCCTATCAGCTATGAGCGGTAGGGGATCAGCTGCGACTAAAATCCCCAGCTGAACAACCCACATACAACTCAGTGAGCAGACTTAAAACAAGGCCATTTATTGGTGACTGTTATGCAAACAAAGCGTCCTAGTCTTAGAAACAGATGTCAACTGAAGCATATGCTTACTGTAAACTGGAATTTGATTCTCTTTATAAAAATAGACATAAATGGGGCTTCAGAAAGTAGACTGCTTCGTGTTGTCTGCCATTGCCTAACTTGATTCAGCCTAAGGCTTTTAAAGAGATGAATAGACTGATATGTGAGGGCAAAAGAATAAAACTTAAAAAAAAATTAAACTGGAAATAAATGATAACATGTTGGAGCAGTTCCCAGAAGCAATTTTACAGATTTTTCTCTAAAAACACAAGACAGGAAGTTAAAAGCTTAGTGCAGGTCACCCATGGCATGTCGAGTTATCATTTCCTACCACTTAGGGTGGAAAAGAAACTGTACATCCAGGTGGCAAGTTTAGTAGCTCCTACTTTTTACCTTCCTCTCTCATTTTTTTTCTCTCCCTCACCTCTTCTCACATCTTGATGTCTTTTAAATGTCACTTATTTTACATGAGGCAGTTGGTGGAGACATGAGTCAACAGCAATCAGAACCATTATCCCCTGCAGCGAGTCCTGGTCTTAATGCATTGTGACACCTTTGCTGGCCAGCCACCGATTTACCTTTCTGCTTCTTAGGGAATTAAGTGGCATCATGTGAAAATGGTTGTGATATGAACAGCATGGGCATAACTGGTATTAAATTTACCTCTCAGCCTAAGTGAATTTTCCTCACATGTGACTAATCAAAATGAAAGCTTGTGGACCCAGGCTGAGCTGGCCAGCACTTCCCCACCCCTGGGACCAGGGCTATTTTGTTTTATCTCTTTGTACAAGCTGGCAGAAGTTTAAAGTGAAGGGGATAATCCAGTGCTGGTGTCTTTATGAAATAACATCCTTACGTGAAGAGGCTTTTAACTGTCTGTCGCTGTCCTCTCAAAAAAAGAGTGTGACAATCTCATTTTGCTGAGCACCCTCCCATGAAAAGAGAAAATAATAGCCGTGGCCGCCATGGCTAGTACTGACCTTACATGATCCATTATCCACTAAACACTTTAAAAGTCAGTTTTACATACACTGTGGGGGGAAATGAGGGAACTATCACAATCATTTTCACTTTAGTGAATTTGCCATCCATTTGAAGTCAGCCACTTGATATCCCAACACATCCAGCCAGTCTCAGTGTAACGCAACAGAAAACACAACTGATTAAAAGATGCCAAGGACAGACACACTGGCACGCTACTATTTAGGACACTTTCTAGGAGCAATGGCAGCTGTAGAAAGGCTTTGCATGAACCTTCCTCAAACTTAAACATAAGGAAAAGAACAATCAAAAACTAAGTCCTTCAAATTTTTAAAAGTGCTTGACATTCCTACAAAAATGTTATACTAACCACTTAGCAGAGATCAGTAGGTGCCAAAGGAAGTGAAGGCAGAGCAATTATCATCCTGCACAGTCAGCCTGATGCTTATTCACAGACAAGAGTGGCTTGCATTCTGCCATGAGCCAACTGTGCAGGTTGCTGATAATAGAGCAGAGGTATTGCTAAATCGGTGCTGAAATAGCACACCTCGTTTACTTCCAGGACTTATTTGCAAAAGGCAATGAAGGCTGGAATATTTTCTCATCACTACAAGAATACTCAACTCATTGTTAACATTAAAATTAGTTTTCTGACATGGTACATGCTATGCATTTACTTTTCCTTAAATAGGAACTTCCGTGCCTCGAGTAAAACACTAATGGCATTTCTTCCCCCTTGTGGATAATGCATTGCTTCATTAATAAACCATCTAAGAAGCCTGACTGGTAATCAGACTCTTGGCCACTTTACAGTTCTTCACTCTGAAGTTCAAAGTCTGTTTCCTTCATTTTGGTAATACATTTATTCTTGAGCCCACTGCTCTGAGGTAAGTACGTGGAGTGGAAAAAAAATGAAGGGGAGAGATGGCTGAGAGTGTGGCAGCAGTACAACATCAATGAGTAACTGCCAAATCTTGAGTCACGTTTATGTCAGGAGGCTAGGGCAGGGAACAAAGAGACTGCCAAATAGATGACCTCAATATCCTGAAAGAGTTCATTTACCCACTCACCCTCTAAAAACTTGAGTTCAGATTTTTGAGTTTATACTTTGATTCTGAATTCCATGACTCCGCTCTAATATACCACCTTAGAGGAAATCATAACAGTTTATTCAAAAGAGTTTGAGGAATCCAGTTCATAAAGGAATGGAAGGAAATTCTGCTAAGGTTCTATTGGGACCAAACCAACTTAAACCCCGGTTAGCCACTGGATTCTTAGAACTTTTCAACTCAATGTGGAGAAAAAATGGAAACCAGAGAACAAAAATCCTCATGCAAAATGAGAGAAAAACAGGATCAGGGGCAAGATATTTAGTTACGGGTACAAAAGAGTGAGTAGCAGAGTCTGCCATTTTCAAAGGGCATGAACACAGAATACCAGAGAATGCCATTCTTAGAGCTAGTTAAGAGAAAGGTTGAGAAGAGACGGGAAGGGAGGCTGTCAGAAAAAAGACTCAGACAACATACAAGCATTCACATTTACTCCTGAAGGAAAAATAAAACACAAACATCAGGAAGCAGCAAAGAATTGTTATATTATTCACTCAGTTGCCTTGTCTGCTTTTGCTGAGTAAAAGCTGCCTGTGCAAAAAAATAAATAAATAAATAACACCCAAGCAATCAGTCTTTACAATTTGATTACATACTTCAGAAATGAGACAGAAGCAATGAATCCAACCCAAAGTGTTGGGATAGACTGGCCTTCTTAAACGTGCTTGAACCATGAGCTTGAAACTGGAGTGTGGTTGCAAAGGTGGTCATGCCATTCGCTGATACGCGAGCAGCCATCTCAGGGAATGCTCAGTTGAGTTTAGAGAATTATGTACACAGCTATGATTGAATGTCTAGTACAAGATGGGGAACTAAAACCACCCTCATCTTCACTAGCTCCTTGCTTACTGAAACCTTAAAGGAAAGGATCAATCTGAAGTCTAATTTTTCCATGCTTAGTTGTTATCAAAAACTATCTCCTAACTACTCAAAGATTCTTTGGAGGTTTTCTTTGTTACTGTTAATGGGTTTCCTGAGAACCAACAATCCAGCTAGGTAAGAAACTCAGGTTAGTTCAGGATTCATATGTGGAATTTCTATCTTCAAAGCAGCTGGACACGGCCTGGCTACTCTGGACAGCTCCCCGGAGCCAGACTGCTGATGAGGAAGTTGGGATTGAATGTGCCTACATTCCCTTACTCCACGAACTGCAAGATAATTTTCTTCTTCTTTTTTTCAATAGAGAGCTAATCTCTCTTTTTAAAATTTAGTTTTGGCCACTCCCACAGCATGTGGAAGTTTCCAGGCCAGGGACGGAAACCTCATCACAGCAGTGACAATGCCAGATCCTTAACCCACTAAGCCACCAGGGAATTCCTGAAGACAGTTTTCTAGCCAGGTGTCCCTTCTGCTGGCTAGAGTTGGCCTGTTTTCTTGACAAACTGTACTTCGGTATGTGTGTTTAGGGGGGTTTATTTGCTGACTCCACTTATCCCAGTTAAAACTCTCGGTACATTCAAAGTTATGAATAGGGGAGTTCCCTTCGTGGCTCAGTGGTTAACGAATCTGACTAAGAACCATGAGGTTGTGGGTTTGATCCCTGGCCTTGCTCAGTGGGTTAAGGATCCGGTGTGCCGTGAGCTGTGGTGTAGGTCGCAGACGCAGCTCGGATCCCACGTTGCTGTGGCTGTGGCAAAGGCCGGCAGCTACAGCTCCTGTGAGATCCCTAGCCTGGGAACCTCCATATGCCATGGGTGCGGCTCTAGATAAAGGCAAAAAGACAAAACAAACAAACAAACAAAAAAAACCCAAAGTTATGAATAAACTCATGCCACCTCTCCCTTAATCCCCGCAACTACCCTTAATAATGGAAATCTCACTTCAGTGACTTCACAGCATTCTTTTCATTTATTTTATTTTTTTAGGGCGGTACCTGCAGCATATGGAAGTTCCCAGGACAGAGGTCGAATCAGAGCTGGAGCTGCCAGCCTACGCCACAGCCACAGCAATAGCAACATGAGATCCCAAGCTGCGTCTGGGACCTACATCACAGCTCATGGCAACTCTGGATCCTTAACCCACTGAGCAAGACCAGGGACTGAACCCGCATCCTCACGGATACTAGTTGGATTCGTTTCCGTTGAGCCACAACAGAAAATCCCACAGCATGCTTTTAAAAAATGAGACTGGGATCATTAAATCTTGCAGATTTCAGTTATTTTTTGTAAGAAGATTTTGATAAGGCAGTTTAATACATGGAAATTCCCTCCAAAATTGTCTTAGGAATTCTACATGTCAAATCAAGACTCAAACAGATACAAAGGATCAACCCTGAACACAATCACTGTCCCCTGATTGGTACAGAGGCTCAAGGGCACTATGAAACAAAACATAACGTTAAAATCAAGTGGTTTATTTCCTGCAAGTGATTAAATGCTGAAAGAAAACTGATGAGGGAAGAAGGCTAGTGAACTAGAAGTAGGAAGAGAGAATTTAAAAAGAGAATAAAGAATTACTGCTTAGCATCTACTAATGCTGGTTACTGTGCTGAGCTATTTATATTCTCACCTTTATTGATCAAAATACCTTTCACATTGGGCTTTCTCACACAGATAAGGAAATTGAGGCTCTGTCAGGTCAAATGAGTTGTCCAATACCCTCCTTCCTCCCCAAGCCAGGGAGTGGACAAGCTGACCTTTGAACCTAGTCCAGGCTCTTAGATCTACCAGACTACAGGACCTCTTCTATACAGGGGCAGCATGGATATGTGATGGATATGAATAGGATTGGGCAGGCACAACCGACAGGACTTTATTTTTTTACTTTTTATTTTATTTTTTTTTACGGCCGCACCTGTGGCATGTGGAAGTTTCCAGGTTAGGAGTTGAATCTGAGCTTCAGCTGTTGGCCTATGCCACAGCCACAGCAATACAGTATCCGAGCCACATCTGTGACCTATGCTGCAGCTTGCTGCAACGACAGATCATTAATCCACTGGGTGAGGCCAGGGATCAAACCCACATCCTCACAGATACTATGTCGGGTTCTTAACCCACTGAGCCACAGCAGGAGCTACATGGACTTTATGACACTGAGTTTGGGGTGTGTAAAAAAAGGAGACTCAAGGATGACCCGGAAGTTTAGGTCCAGGTGACTCAGGAATTTGTGGTATCATTACCAGCAATACGGGTGTCAGAATGACAAGTCTGTTTTGAGGATCAAATGATGATGGGCTTGTTTTGTGCACAGTGAGTCAAAGGCATCAGAGGGATATTCTGGTGGGTCCTCTGGAAATATGGAACTAGATTCAGTACCAACATTAAATTTAGCATATACATTTGAGAATCATAAGGAGATTATAATTTAAGATGTGGGGTAAGATTGGCAAAGAGGAGGCAGGAGGGGGAGATGAGAAATAAAACTAAAGAAAGAATTTAGATTGCTTCCACAGGGAAAAGCTGTGAGACCTCAATCAGTTCTTGTATTCATCTGAGCCACAGTTTCACCATCTATAAAATGGGGATAATCAACAGATGAATGGATAAACAAAATGTGATATATACATCTGCAGTGGAATATCATTCAGTCTTAAAAGGAAAGGAAATTCTGATACGTGCTACAATATGGATGAAACTTGAAGACATTATGCTAAATGAAATGTGCCAGTCACAAAAGACAAATTCTGCATGATTTGGCTTATATAAGGTGTCTAGAGTGACTTACAGAAAGATACAGAAAGTAGAAGTGTGATTCCAAGGGGATGGGGAGATGGGGCGATAGGGAGTTACTGTATAATGAATAGAGTTTCAGTTTTGCAATATTGAAAAGAGTCTTGGAGCTGGGTGGTGGTGATGGTTGCACAACATTGTGAATGTACTTAATGCCACTGAACTGTACACTTAAAATAATCATTACGGTGAATTTTATATTATGTGTCTATTACCACCATTATAAATAAATATGTGAATAACATTTAAAGTTAATAATATTTGCATCCTATGGTTGACGCAAGGATAAAAGGAGATAATATTTGAAAATCTGGCACAGCACCTGGCATATAATATTTTTTTTAAATGGCAGTAAAATTAGTTTCTTTCTTCTCCTCTCTTAACCAAAAAGGAAGGAAGAAAAGGATAAAAGAAAGAAGGAAGAGCGGGATGGAGAGACAAAGTCATAAGAGAAGTGAGAAGAAATCCAGAAAGGTAAAATGTCATGGAAGTCACCAAAAGACACATTTCGGAAAAGGAGCAGGTCAGCAATAGGAAATGCTGACAGACCAAGGAAAGTGAAGATTCTGGAATCTGACAATTCAAAATGCAACGATAACTTCTGAAAGGGCATTGTTAGAGTGCTGAAACCAGTGGAAGAGTTTAAGGGAACAAGAAGTAATCAGCAGTGGAGGTGAGGATGCGAGGAATGCAGATTCTTTTTCCAAGAGTTTAAAGAATGCAGATTCTTTTTCCAAGAGTTTAAAGAGGAGAAAGATGGCAGAGACCTAAGAGAGTGGTAGAATAAGGCAGGAGTCTCATGCTCTCGGATGCTGACATGTTTTTTTTTTTTCACCTCCCCCCCCACCCCTTAAAGGCTGGTAACCCCTAGGCATGTTTGTAAACAAAGGAGAAGAAATTAGTGGAGATCGAGAGGTAAAAGGCAAGGAAGGAGAGAAGGATCAAAGGCATGGCTTAGGAAAGGAGGGAGTTGCGCCTTACTCACGGTGGGAGAGAAGAAGTGGAGAAGAGTGACGGTTGGGTTTTGTTTTTTTTTTTCCCTTGTGGGGAAGAAATCATTACATGCCAAGAATGAGAGGCTATTAGCAGGGTAGAGAAACAACAAAGCTGTATAATCAACTCTTAATTATCAGCGTTTTGGTTTATCAGCTTCCAATCTTGCTTTCAAGCAAGTTAGCACTTACTCAGCTTAATTACTTGCTTTGTTAGCATTTCAAACTCAATGTGATATAACTTTGTATGCGGCTGGCCTGCCAGGTAGCATTCTGACACCTGAGCACTTAACCAAGTCCTTGGTTCTGGGGGAAGATTTACAGTGGGGCAGTTGGGAAGAGGTTGGGGGCGTCACAGCAGTCTGGGAAACAAGTGGTTAGGCTTTCCAGGTGTTGCTGACTGTTTTTATTGTGTAGAGGCATTATTTTGTTCACAGTGATTGCTCAGATCAGATATATCTATTTCTTCAATCATTTATTCAACTAACATCGATTAAACCCCGGCTACGTGCCAGAGACTGTGCTCTAGGTTTTGGATACTAAGATGTCCCTGTGGTCGAGACACTGATAGTCTAGTAGAGAAGACAAACATAAACGGATCATTATAATACAAAGGGGTATGTGTACAACATCAAAATACAAACGTAAATAACCAAGTATAAATCACAGTGTGTTGCAGAACAGAAACAGACTTACAGACTTGGAAAAACTTATGATTACAAAAGGGGACAAGTGGGGGGGGGATAAACTGGGGGTTTGGGATTGGCATATGCACACTGAGGTAGATGGACTGATTGGCCAATGGGGACCTGCTGTCTAGCACAGAGAACTCTACCCAGTATTCTGTGATAACCGTGTGGGAAAAGAATCTGAGAGAAAACGGATATGTGTATATTTATGATTGAACCACTTAGTTGTACAGCAGAAATTATCACAACCTTGTAAATTAACAATACTTCAATAAAACCAACAAACACAAAATCACCATGGGTTGCATTACCGTCTTGGATTTTCCACCTTCTCTCCCATCTTTAGTGGTTCATGTAATAATGAACTGACTATACAGTAGAGAAGTGAAATGTCCTGATGAATCTGATAAAAATGTCAAATTTAGTGAGCCCTGTCAGAGTGATTCCATGTAGACCTCTTTTATAGGAAAAACTCATTTAATTTTTTTTCTGTAGGTAACACTTACAGTTTTGGGGCATAAAAAATAGGAAATTATGATACAAACTTTTCCCCACTCCTTAAGAAGAGGGTTTGCTATGAAGATGAACTGCTACGCTGTAAGGAGCTCCTAAGTGCCTAGAACCAACTAGGCATTGAACTATATCTCACTGGAACATGGAGTAGGGGGGAGAGGGGGCTCCTAAAAGGCTGCAGTTCTGTTTGCACCCACCTTTCTCAATTTCTTTGTAACTGATGTTCCATTAGTGTTTAAATCTTTGCTTCTGTTTCTCGCAACCTCCCCGTGTTGTCCTCTGGTCTCCATATTCTTTCTTCTCCCCCTTTTCCTTTGTTCTCATTTTGTCTGGCTCCTTTATCTGGTTTCTCTCCCCATTCTCCCCCAACCCCAGTTTCCAGGTTTTGCAGCATGTGCCTTGGTTTATAAAGCTACCACCACCAAATCAGAACCCTTTTTCCCTTTTGATTAGTAAATCAACAATCACACTGGGCACACATAATCTTTAGGTCTTTACTTATTTTTTTTTAACCATTCACTGTCCCAAGGCTTCTTTCTTTGCCCATAGTGCCAACTTTTTAAAACAAACAAGATCATATACATGGAGTGCTCAGTCATCTACCAAGAAACATACAATCAATTAGGATTATTACTATTCCTTGTTTCAGCACCGTTCGGGTGTCCAAGGTTGCTTTAAGAAACACTGATAACTGAGGCGGAGTTCCCGTCGTGGCTCAGTGGTTAACGAACCCGACTAGGAACCATGAGGTTGCAGGTTCAATCCCTGGCCTTGCTCAGTGGATTAAGGATCTGGCGTTGCCGTGAGCTGTGGTGTAGGTTGCAGACATGGCTCGGATCCCGCGTTGCTGTGGCTGTGGTGTAGGCTGGCGGCTACAGCTCCTGTTAGACCACTAGCCTGGGAACCTCCATATGCCGCATGTGCGGCCCTAGAAAAGACAAAAAAAAAAAAAAAATACTGATAACTAAGGTATTGATTTATTTTGATTAAGTGGTTATGAAATAGCTATTTGCAAAAGCAGCTACTTTTCGGAGTTCCCGTTGTGGCTCAGCAGTTAACAAACCCGACTAGCATCCATGAGGACGCAGGTTCGATCCCTGACCTCACTCAGTGGGTTAAGGATCCGGCATTGTTGTGAGCTGTGGTGTAGCTCAAAGATGCAGCTCGGATTCAGCATTGCTATGGCTGTGGTGTAAGCCACCAGTTGTAGGTCCAATCTGACCCCTGGCCTGGGAACCTCCATATGCTGTGGATGTAACCCTAAAAAAAAAAAAAAGAGGTACTTTTCAAATAAATAGCTACACATGGATAGAGTTCACCTAAACTTCAGACTATTCAAAACATTGTTATTGTGTCGTCTTATTTAAAAAATGACTCACGAGATACTTGTAGGTCTTATAATACTCTAGAGTTGTAGTATCTCGATTAACAGAAAACTATACAAAAGTGTCCAGGAATCCAGAGCTTGGTTTATAGCTAGCAAATAAGCAACTCTGAGTTTCTGAAATTGGGACACAGACACAATGTCCTCTATGTTCCCAGCCATACCCTCCAGCTGTGTCATGGTGGCCCCTTGTAATGAATAGGCACTCTGCTCCACAGGACTAAATTAGGGAAGATGGTCCCTAAACTCAACTAAAGAGGAGCAAGGGCCTAATGGTACAAATGGCCGTCTTGTTCTGCAAACGTAAATTCAAGAGGGGTTCAGTAAAGGTCAGACTAAGAGCAGCTGGAAAAAAAACCTCAGTGAATTATTTACTGTTTTAGCTATAGAAACTGGAAAAGTGGCATTTCAAATCAAAATTGTAAAAAGCTCTACCCACTCCACTTGTGAGCTGCATTCAGTTTGGGCAGGTTGTTCTGAGAGCGGAATGCACTCTTCCCAAGTATGTATTGCTGCCATTCACCAGACCTCCTTGCTAGCCTTCAAGCAGCTATCTCCCCATTATACATCCAAAGAGTAATAAGGGTGAAAAGGACAGTCAGTGTAAGAGGAAATAATTGCAGCTTAAACTACTCTTACTCATTAGGAAGCAAGACTATTTGGGGGAGGGTGGGGGTGGGGAGGGTCAGGGAGAACGGTATTGAGTTTTCATCATCCTGTCAGGGCAGGTCAAGTTTTAGCTCTAGTAATTTTGGCATGATTTTCTGTAATCGCATTACAGTTAAAAGTATATTAATCACAGTAACTATCACCATCCTATGGTGAGATTAATACTTGCAGGAAGGACAGGAAGAGAATCTGAAGTCTATCCTGCGGTCTGCCTCTGTGTGTTTGTTGAGAGCTGTCTTTTGTCTTGGGGAAACGTGATTGAGGTTCAGGAAAGAACAATTATGAACATGTAACCTCCTGTTTTCACTGTAGACATAAGAGAAATATATGAAAGAAGAAACTGGAGATGGTTAAAAAGGAATGGGATGGAAATTTAAAGGCCCAAATCAGCTGGTAATATTTCACTAGAAAATTTGAGAAAACTCGAGTTAAGCATAAGATGTCTCTGTACCATACGTGGTTCTCATCCAGGGGAGATACGACCCTCGGGACATTTGGCAATGCCTGTAGACATTTTTGGTTGTTGTCACACCGGGTAGAGTGGGGTGCTACTGGCATTGTGAATAGAGGCCACTGATCTGATCAACATCCTCAGTGCACAGGGCAGCCCCACACAACACAGAAATATCCAGTCCAAAAAGTCAATAGCTTCACTGCTCAGAAAACTTGCTCTAAATAAACTAGAAGGAAGACAAATATCTGTATTTAATTTTTACTCTGTATTCCTATTACCCTTCTGAAAACTGGGAGAAGATCATTGTAACACATAAACTGACTAAGGACTAGTATCCAGAGTATATCAATAAGAAAAAGACAAGCCAGTAGAGAAATAGGCTGAAAACATGAATAGGCATTTAACAGAAGAAGAAACATAAAAGATAAAAATCATTGGAAAGAGCTGATTAATAAATAGCAAAATACAGATTAAAACCATAATTGGATGCTATTTTGAACTATCCAACCAGCAAAAACTTTAAAAGTTGAATGGTATCAAGTTTTGGCAATGATGGAACAAAACTTTTATCTGCTATTCATAGTAATATAAATTGATAAAAAACACTTTGGAAAATATTTTGATAATATCCAATAAAACTGACCCAATAGTTCCACTCCTCAGTATACACCCTACAGAAATTCTTTTACACACACACACACATGCACGCACACACCAGGAGCCAAATGGAAGACTGTCCATAATAGCATTGTAAGTCTGTCCATAATAACATTGTAAGTAACAGAAAAAAAAAATCTAGAAAATGACCCAAGTCCATTAATAGTTAAAATAGAAAACTACATTGTGGTATGATTATACAGTATAATATTACACTGCAGTGATAATGACTGAACCACACCCAATACGGATTTTTTCTTTAAATCTAAAGATGACTGACAAAGCAAGTCCTAGATAAATATATAAAACTCCATGTAGATAAAGTTCAAAAACAGGCAAAACGAATGTACTATTTAGGGATCCATACATATATGGTAAAATCACAAAGGCAAACAAGAAAATGATGACAAAACTTCAAGAGAGTGGTTACTTGGGCAGTGGAAACAGAGCAATGAGCTTGTGGATGGACACAACGAGAGGTGCTGTAAACCATTGGTAAAGTTCTATTTCCGGTGATGAGGACATAGATATTACTTTTAATTTATCTTTAAACTAAACATGTGCATTACATATACTCTCTTGTATTTGTATTTCTCCAATGAAGGTAAAGAAAAATAAGAGCAATCTGGAGATGAGGTAGTAGAACAGCACAGATCGTCCTTTAGGGGCATTTTGCTGTCAGGGAAACAGAGGAACAAGACGGCTAGAGGTGTTACAGAGTCAAAAGAGGTCTTTTCTTTTCTTTCTTTCTTTTTTTTTGTCTTTAGGGCTGCACCCATGGCATATGGAGGTTAACCCACTGAGCGATGCCAGGGATCAAATCCACAACCTCGTGGCTCCTAGTCGGATTCGTTTCTGCTGTGCCACGACGGGAACTCCAAAAGAGGTCTTTTCTTAAGATAAGTGATAGTGCCACATGCTTTTATGGTGATGGGAATTAATCAGCAGCAGGGGAAACTTGGCAGTGCGGGAATAATTATAGGAGCAAAGCTTCTGCACTTTTAAACCTTAGATCTTTAGGTCATATACAGAGTCTGAAGATACAGCCATACTCATCTAGGCATTTCATAAAATGTTCTGAAGTGGATATTTTAGCTGTGGGAGAGGTGAGACCCTACAGACCTTTGCATCAGCTTGTGTTCTTGAAAGACAGCTTTCATCACAGACCACCCCACTGGGAGATCCGGGATCTAACAATTTCCCAGCAGCCTGTCCTTTCTAGCTAAAGTCTCCCAACTCTAGTTGGAATGGATGCCACATCTCCTAAGAGAACTATGCTGACAAATTCCATCATGACCCACTCCCCTACTCATCTCTGTCACACCATCTCCATCAGCAGAAACTATACCCATCTAGCTCTCTCCCAAGGACTTCCCTTGCAGGGAAGTTGGAGGTTCTTTCTCCTTCACCTACTGTTGATCCCCAGAATGAATCCATTATTTCTTTTCTATGGATTCCTCACTGAGATCAGGGACCAGTTGCCAAAAGTAGATCAAAGTACAAGGTCAGTTTTATTACTGGTGAAGTTGGACTGGAGAATGTGATGGGTCCACCTTCACCCTTCCTGAACTTAGACTCTGGGCTCCACCTACCTACCCTGTCTGCAGGACAGGAAGCTCAAAGACACCAGGTCTTGCTTTCTTTACTTATCACACGCTGGGAGTCAATGGCCCAGGAGGAGCTGAGAGTACACAGTGAAGTGGGAAAATGTTGTTAAAGAAAAAGTGGAAGAATTTAGTCAAGTTTAGGGTAAAGAATACTAAAAAGTCCCATATTACTTCAGCATTTATTTCTTAGGCAATGACTTTATAAAACTGCCTGAAATTCTGCTCAGAACTACTACTTCCCACCACCCTTATTTAGATTGGACAATTTTCTTCCCCGTATCTTATTTTTTTTTCTTATCTAACTTAAATTATAAAATTAAACTTCTTAACCTCTTCCCAGAGATCAAACTGGCATTTCTAACTGCCTGAGAAAGGGTTCAATCTGGATGTATCTCTAACGTCTCAATGCAAATTATTTAAATTCAAACTCTTCTCCTAAATTTGCATGCCTCACTTAATTCTTTCCATCTCCATATTTTTTCTCATCCTCTTTGCCTCCGAGTCAGTTTGATGGGTGAGTGATTTGTCCCCTTCAGAGGACAAAAATATATGTGCAGGGGCCGAACATGTGTCTTCTCTTCATTCCTGTAGCCAGTGTTCTTGCTGAGGCCCACATATTGCAACAATTTCATAATTTGATGTATGGACCCCAAATCTAATTGAAGCTCTGATCTTTGATTAATTAATTAATTCAACAAACTTATATTGGGTATATACATATAAGACAGGGTTACGTACAGAAGGGGACAGAAAGATGAATATAATCCCCTTTTCAGCCTCAAGATGCTTCAAGGACATATAAGAAAATAACCAAATC
This sequence comes from Catagonus wagneri, assembly GCA_004024745.2. NCBI lineage: Eukaryota > Metazoa > Chordata > Mammalia > Artiodactyla > Tayassuidae > Catagonus > Catagonus wagneri. The sequence continues at coordinate 2,813,429 of PVHT021183519.1, read as the reverse complement.
ACAGAAATACAATGAGGACAGGGACATTAAGGGACAGATGCATTCAAAGCCTGAAAAACCTTTTGGGAAGTTCAGAAGAGGTAAGAATCTTGTCTGGTTCAAGTGCAGTGACTTGATAAATTAAAATCAAACTCATTGCTGTACCCCTAGTACCTAGGGGCACTACCTGTCACCTGAAAGTGATCGATACACATTTGTCATATAAAGAAGTGAAAAGATTCAAAAACAAGATGATACCTTGAGGAATCAACAGGGCCTGAATGGCTAAAGACAGAGAATGATAAGATGTTATAGGTGTTGAAAAACCCTTGAATATAGGCATGGGGAAATGACTAACATGTGTGCCTCAGGGCAAGAAGAGAGACCAAGCTAATGGTCATGTTCTGTCATCAGGAAGGAAAGGAAAGGCTCACTGAATGCAAAGCTCATGAAAATGAACTTGAGTGTAGAGAGACTGGGACCTTTAGAAAGTCGTTGCCCCCCTGATGTGTACTTTGACTTTGAGGTGTTCAGAGTCAAGAAGCTTAACAAGATTACACAGAAGGGGAAGCTCAGAGATGAATGGATTTACTAATTTATTTATTTAAAAATGATAGCTAAATGTTTGTTGAGTTGATGATGTGGAAACTATGGACAAAGTCCTGGGGAATTTCCGCAGCTACTGTCCAACTTCTGAAGCACAAGAACTTCTCTTCTAAGGTGCAGAAATCAGCAGACACAACATATATCCTGATCTGTGGATCCTAGACTACATCTCCTCACCCAGCTCCACCTCCCATACATGAAAACGTTATGAAGAACTTTAATGGGATAATTAGTGAAATTTGAGTATAGACCAAGAGTTAGATAATAGCATTACATCAATGTTAAATTTCCTGATTTTGTAACTATACCTTGGTTATTTTTCAAAATGTCCTTACTCTTGGTAAATACAAACTGAAATATTTAAAGAATCAGGATGTCTGCAATTTACTCTAAAATTGTTCTGAAAAAAATACATAACTTTTTACATCTTATGTAATTTATACCACCCTACGTACTTAGAGAATGATAAAGCAAATGGGGTAAAATATTAACAACTGGTGAATCTAAGTAAATGATACATGGTAATCCTTCCAACTAGTCTTGAACTTTTCTTGTAGATTCAAAATTACAGTAAAATAAAAAGTTATTTCTGCCAATCAAAACAAAAAAAGAAAAAGCACCTTCCTTTCAAATTTTAATGGATTGAGTTTTGAATGTGCATATCCAATTTGCAAGGGCAGGAAGAAAACGCAGCTTAACAGTAATTATGTGGCTAAGACACACCATCTTTGCACGATAGTAAGTGTTGTATAAATCCATGTGATACAACTGCCAAAGAAGCTAGAAGGTCTTCAGACAACAGCTTATAGTGGCCCCACTCTCCTCCATAATGGTAATTCAGTCACATGAGTATTAAGTGTCATCCTGGGTACTAAGATAGACATTGAAAACTGAAGTAGGGCAACAGGAGAGAGAAAAAGGGTAGGAAAGGGACTAACAAAAATTTCAGGTAAAGACTAGAGTTGTTTGAGTTTGGAAAGGAGGAGGCTCATGAAAACATAAGAATGAAACACAAAAACTGTCTTTAAACATTAGACATGCTATAGTAGGAAAAAGGGTATTTATTTGTCTCAGGTCAAATTGAGAACAAGCTTTCCCAATAATTGAAGTTGTCTAAAGTCACAAAAGTTTGTTCTAGGAATCATGAGGTTTCTATAATTGGAAATATTCAAGCAAAGCTAGAACAACTACTCATCTGAGACACTGTGAATGCTTCAGCAAGGATCAGGGGGTTGGAACAGATCATCTTTAAAATTCCTTTCTGAACTTGAAAACGTATACTACTCAATTGCTGGTTCTGAAAATCTTGGGAAAGTAAAGTTAAATATATTATAAAGATAGATGCTAGACAATACATACAAAAATACATATATAGGCAAGCTATTTTTTAGGAGAAGGTATAATCTGACCTACGAAAAGTACAATGTTGTGATTTTCAGGTGATTCACTGCGCCCCAGCAGGAAGTACCGCTGTCACTGGAGGTAGCAGCTGACACTTCTTAATTATGTTTCTTTTATCACCCTCTGAAACCCAAAGAGATTTGGGATGTGTCTCACAAGCAGAAAACCCTGTTTATCACGTCTCTACTTCAAAACATCCCAAACCTAACTCTAATGCCATCATTGGGAAAGTTAAATACTGGCAGCCTCATTTATTCCTATTGAAATACTTGAAATTTTAAAATAGTTCTTTCCTGGAAAGAGAAATAGAAAGCCCAGTTAATTACTGGAACCAGTACCATCACACTGTAACGGAGATTTCATCACACTGAAAGCAGAACTGGCATCCTTAGAGTATCCTTAGAGCAATACAAAGGCTTAAAGGCTTGCTCACAACCATGGTTGCTATTACCTAAATAAAGGAAAAGGAGTAAAATGCAGTAAAATAAAATGTGTTGTCCTTCTGTATTAACTCATTCTGAACCTAACGCTACTCTGTAAATTAGGCAAGCCGTCTAACTTCATTATGAACCACCTCATGGCAGGAATAAGAGAAATCAATCTGTTCTACTCTAGAACTGAATGGTATAACGATGATGAAACAAACAACATGTACAAATAAAAATAAGTTTACTAAAACTAGCTTTACTATTATAGATTGGAAGTGTTAAAAGGCTAAGTCTTCCTATATGCCACAACTAAAAGGAGTATCTGTTCAATACATATATTTTTTAAGAAACCTATTGCCAAAAGCCTAGCATTGATTCCATATATCCCTAGTAGCTTTCAAAATACATTGGACAGATCTTGAAGGAAAAATCTAAACATTACCATGAACTATAGTGTGACTTTAAGCTTCTATGAACTTTGGGAAAAATGTAAGAGGCACATTTTAAAAAACTTAGTAGCTCACTGAAACAACTGAAAATTGAAGTGTAGGCAAAACAGGAGTTCCTGTTGTGGTGCAACAGAAACAATTCTGACTAGTAACTGTGAGGTTGTGGGTTCGACCCCTGGCCTTGCTCAGTGGGTTAAGGATCCTGCGTTGCCATGAGCTGTGGTGTAGATCGCAAATGCAGCTCGGGTCCCGAGTTGCTGTGGCTGTGGCGTAGGTCAGCAGCTGTAGCTCCAATTTGACCCCTAGCCTGGGAACCTCCATATGCCACCCATGTGGGCCTAAAAAGCCAAAAAAAAAAATGTAGGCAAAACATTATTGCCATTTCTCTTATTGCCATTTCCACTGGCTATGCTCCATAAGCTGTTCTCAAAGTGTCATCCAGGGTCTTGAACATCCCCCAAGGCCCTTTTGGGAGTCCATAAGGTCCAAGCCATTTTAATAACAACAACAATAATAATACATACTGTTGTTTCACTTTCATTTTCTTATGAGGCTACTTGAAAAATGATATTGCGACACAGTGAATGCAGAAGTAGATAGGAGACTCTAGCTATCTTCTATTAAGACAAACATTGGATGTTAATTAGACTTACTGTGGTAATTATTTCACAAAATATATTAATATGGAATCACTATGTTGTACACCTAAACTTAAAATAACATTGGATGTCAATTATACCTCAACTTAAAAAAAAAGAAAAATAAAGATAAATAATAAATAGGTTCACAAACATAATGCTATTCTTTTTCTCTAAAATATTTTATTGCTGTTGTTTTGGAAAATATATTTATTTTTCATAAAATTATGTTATATGTTAACGCAGAAAAGGTTTAACATATAATGGGTTAATATATAATGGGTTTATTTTTTAAATGATTTGTAAGTAAATATTTTTAAATTTCTCAATTTAATTTCATAGTTTTAACATAAATATTGGGAGATATAACTCACATAAACAAAAGTTATTTGGGTCCTCAATAATTTTTAAAAGTGCAAATAGGGAAGTTCCCTGGTAGTCTAGTGGTTAGGATTCAGTACTTTCAGCTCTGTGGCCTGGGTTCAGTCCTTGGTCTGGGAATGAGATGCCACACCAACCGTGGCAAAAAAAAAAAAGAAAGAAAAAAAAAAGCAAAGAGGTCCTGACCAAAAATTTTGAGAACCTTTGTTCTATAGTGATATGGTGAAATATAGCAATATGTATTATTTTTCTTCTGATTTTTGCTAAGGAAATATAATTAAATAATTTATATTGAACTAACTCTACAGATGAGTATTTGGGGTAAAATATCAACTTAGTTATTCATATTTTCCCAAGTAAGTGATACAATGAAGATCTGACTAATACTATCATTAACCAACATCATAACTTAAGGGGAAAAAAGGAACTTTGCCACCTATAGAAATAAACACTATAAAGCATTATAAAGAAAATGGAGCGTTATTATTTCGTTCTTATTTCTTTATTTTCTACCTGTTTTTAAAAGGATTTGTTACAGTTTACAATAAAAGTACGGGAACAATAAGACCAACGACTGACAACACAGGATGAAAACTCAAAATTTAGTAGGAGAGGGAAGGGGAAGAGGGAATGAAATGGGGGCAAACTATATTAAGAAGCCCTATTTAAGGAAAACCACAGCAATTAAGCACGAGTGCTTAGCTCCATGTTCACTAGCAGTCAAAGTAAAGAGTAAAACGGCATGAATGAAATGGCTCCCACTGTCTAAAAGGAAATAGACTAGCACTTTAGAAAGCATAATCTTTCTTAGGGACCTGAACTCTGAAGACATTTAAAGTAGTCTGTCATGAGACTCTTTGCTAAGAGTGATGAGGAGAATAAAAGCAATAGTAACCTTGTTGGAAGAGTTTCACAAGATATCTTATTTTACAATTGAGGAAATGAAGTCTACTAGAGGGTAAATGACTGCCTAAGGTCATACAGCTGTAAGTCTCAAAGCCAAGATGTGAATTAAAGTCTGCCTGACTTTGAAATAGGTGTCTTAAACACTCTGCCCATCTGTCCATGTCTTCACGTTAGATCACACTTTTCTAAAGAAAATTTTCAGAGGGTCAGCATGCAACTGTGCCAAGGGGCAGCTCTAATATAGAGTCAACTAGGCCACCACTTAGGGCAGTGGTTATCCACTCCAGCACATCCAATGCCTTTTTTAAAAAAATAGTAACTACCTTGTATTTCCTTTTGATCTCCTGGACTGAAACTGATAAGTACCATCACCTACCTATGATGATATTTTTAATGCCTCAAATAGGAGGTTAGGACAAAAAGAATTCATAAAAGTAATGTTTATTAATATGTAAATGTATGAACAGGACAGCTCTAGAATACAGATGGACTCAGTTTGATGCTTGCTCCTAACTGTAGAGTCTCCTTGAATATAGCAACAGCAATCATTGTGATGTAGGTGTGTAGGCTTGCTTTGATTTACAAGTGGCTACATTTTCGGAAAATTCAGAGAAGTAAAACTACCAAAAATCATTGATACTTATAGGTAAAATGGAGTTGAGCTCTCGGTTCAGATTTTTCACTGCATGGATGTTGGTTAAAATGTTAATGGTTATGAGAGACAGGGGACTGGTATCTCCTGCTTCTCATCCCTTTCCAGGAGCTTCTCCCAATATTTTGATAGCAAAAAAAAAAATCCTGCAAATTTTTTAAATGTAGTCTTTCAGAACCACTGGCTAACGAGAGTTCTGACTGTGGTGCAGCAGGTTAAGGATCCCGCATTGTATCTGCTTCAGCTCAGGTCATTGCTGAGCTATGGGTTCAAGCCCCAGCCCAGGAGCGGTGGGTTAAGGTCTGCTGCAGCCATGGCACAGGTCATAGCTATGGTGTATGTCGCACCTGTGGCTGGGATTTGATTCCTGGCTTGGGAACTTCCATATGCTGCGGGAACAACAAAAAACAAACAAACAAATCCCCTAGCCTAGAACCTAGCAACAGGTTTTCCACAGTCATGAGTTAGACCACCATAAGTACCTTCTCCAGACCTAACATGATAAAGGGAAGCAAGATTAATTTTAAAAATAAAAAATGGGTTATTCTGGAAGAATGAAACTTGCTTCATGAATAACTTTCTTCTGGGAGCCTCACCAATTTCAGAGTCACCTCTGACTGCCATGTGTATAATAATTCAATGTAATAGGGATAAAGCTTGGATAATCATAGGGAATAAAAGGGAAGCATATTCCTTATGTGCATGCATTTACAAACCGGAGTACACACACTCCATCAGGGTACATAGCGGTGCGCTAAGGCTATGCAGAATCAAACAGGGCACACCAAGATCAAGTTAAATCAAAGACTGGGGGAAGAGACACCATTACCATATATAAAAACAGAGTGTAGAGAAGAATGTAACGTTGTGTGAATTTTAAAACTAAAACCTAAGATCTTAAAGAAATGTTGAGTCTGCTGTTCTATTTTGGACTCCAACTCTAAAGGGTACGAGTTCATTATCTTTCCTTGGTTAGTTCAAATGCTTGAGGATCCACTCTTGTCAGTCATTCTATGTTACTAAGATTTTTTTGTCCTAAATCTAGAAAGTAGTCAGCATGTAGTTGGCAAAGATAGATTCTGAACAACAGAACTGCCTTGCTTTGGTGTTTTAATGAAGTGGTGACCCACCTTCAGAAGTGGCCTCAGGAAAACCCATAGTCAGAGGCATGACTTGTTCAGAAAAATTCCATGTTTGTCTATTCAAGCACTTAAGGGCTTAGTTTAATTGCAAACTTATGCAACATAAAGCATGGAAGGCCCAAACTTGGCCAGAAGAATCTTGATGGTGCACGTAACCAAATTTCTGACCTACTAGATCCTTTCATGGGGAGGGGAGATCATTTTGGTCTGGACTTCATTCATGATACTCGAGGAACCTCAATGTTAAGTTTTAAAGGTCTTAACATGAGACATGAGGTCATTGCATTTTGGATGTGCAAATTTTTTTAAAATTTTAAAAATTAAAGTATACTTGATTTACAATGTTGTGTCAATTTCTACTGACCCAGTCATACATACATATATGTATGAAATATTATATATACACAAACACACACACACATTCTTTTTCTCATATTATCTTCCATCATGTTCTATAATAAGAGATTGGATATAATTCCCTGTGCTATACAGTAGGACCACATTCATTGCTGGCTGTGCAAGTTTAAAGCACTGATTTGGTATATGTAAATGCAAAATTGAGAATTTTTACAACCCGGTTTTGGCACTTCTTCAGTTCTTTAATGTACTAGAAGGCTCAAAAAGGAAAAGGGTCTGGAACTTCCTCTAAAACTCCTCTATGAGAGAGGATGGCCTTCACATGGCTCGCACACAAATTAGACCTTGGGTGGGAAGACACCTTCATCAGTAAATTAGAATAAATTAGAAATTATCTATATCCTCAGATATCTGAGTTAACTTGTGAAACACATTAATGTCACCCCTCTGGATGTTAAAATATCTCTGTCAAAAATCAGTCATTTTAGTTTTGTGGTTCTGACAACAACTAGCCAAAGGTTTTAGTTGCTTCTTGAGAGCATCTGTGACATCCATAGAAAAAAAGGATGCTTACCCTCCCACTTGCTGTGACAGAAAAGTATTTATCCAGTGCATTTGAAAGCTATCAGGTTGTTTGAATTTAAGGGTGTGTTATAGCACTTAAAATAAGAAAAATTCCTATCAGAAGGGCAGTTTTGCCCACACTGATTCTTGTCATAATATTTTTCTCTTATTTTGGAGGTAATGGTGAGGGGACAGGAGGAGTGTTAGTGGCAAAAAACACAAAACAACAACAACAAAAAGCCTCTTCTGGAGGCCTTCTTTAGTGTTTTAATTAGAAGGCATAATTGGTTTCAGAGAGCTCAGCGAAATTCAGAGTGACTGTCACGGTGGAATGGAGGAGGGGGAAACAGCCCACCTAGGTTTCAACAGCTATTTGTGTTTCTGTAATTTGTTTCACTGCAGTAATGCAGCTTGCCCCAGAGTTTACATTTCGTATCCATTTTTACCATTAAGCACAGGCCTTCTAGAAATACTTAAAGATGAACTACTGCTTTTAGTTAGCTTTTTTTTTAGAAAAAAAATTATTTTTGAGAAAAATTGTTAAATCTGAGTCTGCATTCATCATCCATTCTTACTGGTAAGTCCTGGCCTCCTAAACACATGTTTATAAGTACTATTATTTTTGCACAGCTTTTTTTTAAAAAAAAAACTAATTCTTTTTGAGAAAAATTTCTCATAAGACAAAAATTTATTGTCTTATGAATGAATAAATAATTTAGTAAAACAGAGTCACCTCTTCCATCACAACTTCACTTAAAGATAAATAAAATATTTCAAATAAATAACATTCCCTTATTTTCTTTGACAAAAACCACTTGTAGGCAACTCGGAATATTTTTGTAATTATACCTCGCTAATGCTTTAGAAGGAACGCCGTTTCATAAAACATAATCTTCAGTGCTCTCATGGTGCTCTAATCTCTTTTGGCTCATTACAGATTATTTTCTCCACAATATCACTTAAAAGAAACTAACGTTTTGCCTGCCCCACCCCCCTCACCCACATAAATCAACAAAACTGAAATGGAAAGCCTTCTGACCTATTTTTAATTTCATGTCTCTTTTAGTTAGCACACAAAAAAACTGTACCAGATGAGGCTGATGTTCGCTACACGATAAATGAGGTGGGCTGGCTCCTCTAGATTCCAAAGGCCATTAAATTAAATATAAAAAGATAAAGGTTATTGCAGACTTTATCATGAAAATCGTAATGTCATCAAGTTGAACAAGCTTGGTAAGCACAGGCTCTCTCCCCTGCTTCCCCTTGTGTTTCCTCTCATCCTCACTAGACAGCCCTGTTCTTACATCCCAACTCATGAAAACTGGAGAAGACTCTTGTCCTCTTTAAACACTCTTCTAGCATGGCTTTCTTTGCCAGAACACCTATATTCTCATTTGGGTATAGATAATGCAGGACTTATTTAGCAGATAGGTTCAGATTGTTGAAAAGCACCTGTAATGTGTCACTGTCACTTAATTAAAAAGACAACACCTTATTGTTTATATAATCAGCCTGGAAATGGGTAAAATCGGGGGGGGGGGGGAGATTAGTGTATGGTCCAAAGACATTTTTGCCTCCAGCAAGAAACTGCCTGATGTCAACCAGCCAAACAAAGCATCCAGCCTTTGAAAATAATGAGGGGAAACCGATCAGCATAATGTATTACAATTATTAAGAGCACACCACCATTCTAGAGCATTTAATTATTTGAAAACCACCTAAAACTACAGGTTTGGGAGATGGTCATTTGTCAAATACAGTTGTATCAGTGTATAATAAAGATGTGTTTATTAAGAAGAACCAAAATTAAGTACAAAGTCTCTAAGGACATTTTAGTCTCTGAAAGAATTTCAAGGTCTATATGAAAATAATCTTTTTGACACCTAAAAAATTCATCTTTTTCCACCCTTACAACTAAGTATATTTTAAATTCGGCATTCTAAGAATATCATTGAACCTGTGAGTTAAGATGTCTAAATTCACCACAGCATCATCCATAATAGTGAAAAATGAAAAATAAGCTAGATATCCAAAACCAAGGGGTTAGTTAAACAGACTACGCGGCTCACACATAATGTAATACATTGCAACCATAAAGAATGGCTCCTAGAGATCTTTACCGGCATTGAGAAATATTCACGAGGTATGAAAAAAGTCAAATTTAAAACAGTTGTATAGTATATTACTCCATGAACACACATAAAAAAAGCTTTAGAAGGGTATGCAATTAATAGTTAACAGCTAACTTTTGATTCTTGGGGGTTAACAGTGATTTTATTCTGTATTTTACTGGTATTTTCTAATTTTGTCTATAATAAACATGAATTGATTAAATAAAAATGTTTTAAAGAAAGCAATGTAAATCAATTTGCCTTCATGTAAAGATTCATAAATTGTAGAATTCTAAACATAAATACTCTTTAAAATTACATAAATTTCTTCCCTCAACTGGAATTGGAAATGTAATCTGGTGTTTGAGATTCGCCTTAAGAAATTTAATTAATCGTAACTGAGATGTTTAGGCTAATATCATAAAATGTTCAATGGACATTTCATTTGCAATGACAGGGCACTAGTTTTCTCTAGTAATTTATGACATCCACAAGCAGATACTTAAATTCACTGTATTTGTGGCTAGACTGTCCAGAGTCAATTAAAATATGTGGCAAAACCAAGAAACTTTTGATTCAAAGACAGACTTTAAATTTTCCATAAATGGTTTTGATAATGCTAGAACCAAAGAATACCCCTTTTCTTAAAACACTAGTTTTTGTTTCATTCTTTCACTTGATAAATTTTGATTGATTCCTACTGTGACAGGTTTGTTCTAGGCACTTGGATGAGATCTTTTCAGTTCTTGTTTTAGATCAGTCTTGAAAAAAATACAAATAACACCAAATAATTGCTATTTTCCTATAATAAAGATGACTGTATACAAAAGAGGGATACAATTTTTCTTTAATCTTGGTTATGCCTCACTAATACATTCTTTTCCTCCCAGCAATTTATTCTAAGCCACTCCTTTTCTGCATACCTTCTGCATGACTCCACTTTTATATAATTCTTGGAACCAAGAGTATAACAGAAATAGGCTCTAAAGAGCTGAATTCTAGTTGAGACTCAGCTATAACTGTTCTGGGTGATTAAAAAACAAGTTACTTTACTCCTCTGGGTCTAAATTTCTCTATCAACAAGATGAAATTACCTTTAATGGTCCTTCCAGTTCTACAGTCTGGTATTCTCTATTAGTTGATTTTTAAGTCAAATGGCATTTCTGCTTACTTCTCCTTACTGTTGTGACTATCTCATAACTTATCTGGTTGAAATAATGGTGAATAGCACTTAGTCAACAACACTTGTCCCATACCAACCCTATGAAGAGGAGCTCTCCAGGCCCGTTGAAGAGGATGTGAAAGGCAGAGGAGATGCTCCTTGCTTTAAAGGAGCTCACTAGCTAGCTGAAGTGATAAATAATTTACACAAGAGATGACTAAAGGACTACTATGAGGCAAGGATCAATAAGCCCAAGACTGTACACTAGAAACGAACCAATATGTTCTGTGAGGAATCAGAATAGGCCAAGTGACCAGATTTGACCAAAATGTGTACTAAGCCTAAAGAGAGGGTTTGATACAGGTAACAGAAATGGTTTGGCAGAAATGGACTGAGGTATTTTGAGTGTTTTCTCTGTTAATAAGAAGGGAAGACGGCAACCAGCCAGATGGCAAAGGAGGAGAAGCATATGGCCTGGATAATCCACACACTGGATGATCAACCCCTAAATAACTGAGGGCAGGCTGTGTTTCACTAGGAAGCCAGTAGATGTCAATTGTCCAGCACTGCTTTGCATGGATCCCCATTGTCTAGTCTTTACTTTGGAGACAGGGATTAACTTCTCTCCATCATCACTGCCACACCCACTCCACCAGACTCCTTTTCTCCTAAGGATATAAGTTGGCTGTTTTGCACCAAGTCTGTGTGCACGTGTACGCAAGCGCGTGCACGCGTGTGTGTGTGTATTATTTTGGGAGGTGGTGAGATGCATTACCACTGACTTTCATCTTCAGGTAGTAGATTCAGACTAGTGAATTCAAAGCCTAGTCAACCATAGAGGCATAATCTAATCAAGCCCGGGCAGTAGACGGCCCAAAGGGGTTGTCATCCCTGGTTATTTCTCACACCCCCAAAGAGAGTTGGCCGCCTGTATTCCCTCAGGGACACTGGGCAGCCCAGCAAGCTAGAGAGTACGCTAGGTACATCTCATCAGGAACCAGGAGCAGAGCAAATGATCATGTCTTTACAGTTCTTATAAATTCGGCCTCTGAGAAGGGAGGGGCAAGTCTTCTTTATAAGAATGCAAATAAAGAGATTGCTAAAATAATGTCAACTGCGTTGATCACCTGGCATTAAATCCATGCAATTAAGTCATAACTACAAAGTCAGAAGAGATCATTTGTCATGGTGAAAGTAAAACTATTTTTCTCTAGCCCAAGGGTAAGTTATTTTCTTTGAAAGTATGGCTTTTAAATCTCAACCACAAAACCAAAACTAAAGTGAATGATGAGACAGGATTAAAATAATTACTTCACCAGTCAAAAACATCACCATTAATCATGCGATGCACACCTACTATATTAAAAGCCTTTCTTCAAATGTCACTTTCTCCTCTCAGAGTAATCCTACCACTTAGAGGAAGACTTATTTATGAAAGAAAAACATCCAGGGTGATTTACAGTAACTACCGTGAGTAAAATTTTTTCCCAGAGAGCTCATTAAATTTTCCTTACCTCCTAATGGTTTCATTAACATGCAAGAAGTACATGAGGATTTTAAACCAAATAGTAAATTGAATACACATAAAAATATTTTAAATGATAAAATTTGGAAAATGATGGGAAAATGACTCATAATCCCTGTCACCTTAACACAATTCCATACCCCCTAACATCTCTAGCACATTCTACTATGTCATTGTTGCTGATTCTTCCAATATGTATACTTTTTGATCTTACACTGTTGCAATCATATACAGCACTTTAAAAACAAATGTAACAAAAACATAAGTATGTATTTATGTTGCCATAGATCTTCATTATTATGCTTTTTGATGGCTGCATATTCCAACAAAAGGATGCATTATAATTCAGTCACCCATTCCTCTACTGTCAGACAACTAGAGGCTCCCAAGTTTTCGCTATTATAAATGATTCTGCAATTAATAAATATCTGCATAAAATTAATCAATAACTTTATGAGCACAGTTTTCCTTCTTTAGGACTATTTACTTAGGCTACATTTCCAGAAATACAGATGATATTAACATTTTTATAACTCCGGATGTGTTTTCAAATGCTTTTCAAAGACACTGTATCAGGAATTCCCGTTATGGCTCAGCGGTTACTGAACCCTACTAGCATCCATTAGGATGTGGGTTCGATCCCTTGTGTTGCTCAGTGGACTAAGGATACGGCATTGCCGTGAGCTACGGTGAAGGTCGCAGATGTGGCTCAGATCTGGTGTTGCTGCGGCTGTGGTGTAGGCCAGCAACTGTAGCCCTCCCTATGCCGCAGCTGTGGCCCTAAAAAGCAAAAAAAAAACAAAAAAAAACAAAAAACAAAGAAAAGAAAAGAAAAAGCAAAAAAAAAAGCAAAGACACTGTATTAATTTATATCACCATCAGCAATCGTTTATCAAATTGTTTATCAAATTGCAGTTCAAATTGTTCTTTTTAATGATTACTAAACATTTTCCCATGTTTGCTTAACAATATATGGTGTTTTTATACATTGTCTGGTCACATCTTTTGGCCATGTATCTGCTGGGGTCTTAACAGTTACATGAATTTTTCATGCAACATACTATTTATTGTCTGAATTATTTTTTGTAATGCTCCCCAATCTGTTATTTTCCCACAGAGTTTTTCTTGTACAAAAAGCCTTACATTTTTATATAGTCAGAACTTATGGATCTTTTATAATTTCTGTTTCTTATAGCCACACAAATATTCAAAAGACCAGGTTCTCTGTTTTTCTGCAGTTCTATGAAATCTAATTCATTTAACATATTTTGTACATGTTTTTAGCATATGGTATTAGGTATGGGTTAAAAAATTATCTTCCTTAAATTGGTAACCAGTTATTTCAACACTATTTATCAAATAGTCTTTCATTTTGCTATAGCCAAAATAAATAGGAATTATTTTTTAAATAATTAGGAATTTTTCTTAATTATTTTCTAAATATTTTTAGGAAAAGTAGGAATTATGTTAACTGGAAAAAACTAAGAATAAAATAATTACTATAAATACAACTGGAATTTAACTAGAAATAAAAATAAGGCTTTTAAAAGTTGTCTACAAAACCTAGGTATAAAGAACTGTAATTTGGAAACAGTACTTATTTATACACCAAGTGCAAAGTCATGGAGTTAAAAATTACATTATATCCCCCATGACCAAAAAAAGGATATTTTAAGTCCTAACTCCCAATACTTCTTTGGAATAAGGTCATTGCAGATGTTAGTTAGGTTAAATGAAGTCATACTGGAATGAGGTGGAATGGGAATGCAATAATCCAGTGTGACTGGCCACATGAAGACAGAGAGACACAAGAGGAAGTTGGGGAACTTCGTTTGAGGACAAAGGTAGGGACGAGATACAAACCAGCAGAAGCTATGAGGAGGCAAGAAGCATTCTCTGCAGGTCTTAGAAGGTGCTGCTGACACCTTGATATAGGATTTCTAGCCTCCAGAACTCTGAGACAATACATTTCTGTTGTTTTAAGTAATGCAGTTTGTGGTACTTGTTACAGCAGCTCCAAGAAATGAATACAAGCGGCAACAACTATAAAGAAATAAGAACAAATTATAACCTGCTAAGGAAAAAGTTGTATTTCTTGTTCTGGTAGACACTGTAGATTGCCCAATCCTATTATATACTCTCCTTTTTCCTGATCTTTTTCCTCCAAAATAATTTTTCAGCCTCTCTCACAGTTCCTGGTGGTAGCGAGGGACATAAATGTAAGATTCAAGGGAAGGACTTTTCTTCCGCATAGAACCACAAAGCCTCTCAAGGAGATGGCCTTGACTGAAGGTACAGTTGCCCTTTTGACATTGAAAATGAAAGCCATGTGAGAAGGAGGGTGGAGCAAGAAGAGAGATGAAGTCTGTATCACTAGATACAGCTCTAACTTGTTTAAATTTTTATGTATTGGGGAGTTCCTGTTGTGGCTCAGTGGTAACAAACCCAACTAGTATCCATGAGTATACAGGTTTAATCCCTGGCCTCATTCAGGGGGTTAAGGATCTGGAGTGGCCGTGAACTGTGTTATAGGTCATGGATATGGCTCAGATCTGGCATTGCTGTGGTCGTGGTATAGGCTGGCAGCTACAACTCCAGTTCGACCCCTAGTCTGGAAACTTCCATATGCTGTGGGTGCTGCCTTCAAAAGACCAAAAAAAAAAAAAAAAATTATTACATGTTGGGTTTTCTGTCACTACAACCAAATGTTGGGAAAAAGAGAAATGAAACATGTCATTTCAGTTTTACAAACAGTCATGGAAAATCTCAC
Source organism: Catagonus wagneri (assembly GCA_004024745.2). NCBI lineage: Eukaryota > Metazoa > Chordata > Mammalia > Artiodactyla > Tayassuidae > Catagonus > Catagonus wagneri. The sequence continues at coordinate 2,798,358 of PVHT021183519.1, read as the reverse complement.
ACCAGATATCAAGTGGTGTCTCCATCCAACCTATGACAGAGGATTCTCCCTAGCAGACTCCTGCTTTTCCTTCAAGCTCCAGTTCAGGTGTTTCCTCTTTTATGATGCTTTCTCTGGCTCTTCATACAGACTTCTGTACACTTTTCTGCTTTCTCCACGAATATCATTTACACACCTTTAATTTTAACCCTGATCACATCATATTGCAATTACCTGAACTTCTTTCTCCTTCTGACTAGGAGCTCCCTGCACAGAGATGAGATAACACAAACTCTACCTTGAAGACAACAATGCTTGCAAAGGTAGTATCAGTCTGATTACAGCTTTTCACAGATATGAAAGCTGAGACCTAGAAAGGATAAGGAACACAGCCAGGGTTAGCAAGCGATGATGCAGCCTTGCTCTGAACTCCTACAAGAAGTACGTCCAGCAGGGTGACTCCAAATGTTCTCAAGTCAGGCTGAAAGATCCATTTCTAACAAAGCAGCCAGGCATGACCAAAACCATGTCATACATAAAGTACAGCTGTGAACAGCCTTTTAAAACCTGGTGACATTTAAAATGATTCCGGGCTTGCTGTCTGGTCTTTACAAGTATTTAAAAAAATTTTTATGCAATTTCAAAGGTTACTTTCCTCTTACAGTTATTACATTGGCTATATTCCTCGTGTTGTACAATATACCCTTGAGCCTATCTCATACTCAATAGTTTGTACCTCCTACTCTCCTCCCCATATTGTTCCCCTCCCCCACTGGTAATTCCTATATTGGTCTCCATGAGTCTGCTTCTTTATTGCTGTATTAGCTAGTTTTTGTACTTTTCAGATTCCACATGTTCGTGACACCATATAGTGTTTGTCTTTGTCTGACTTATTTCACTTAGCATAAGGCCCTCCAAGTCCATCCGTGTTTTTTACTTTTGGTAGTTGTGAAAATTTATCTTTCTTGAAACCACTGGTCCTATTTCTGCACCTCAGTATCTTTCAGGACAAATCGAATCTCTTTCAGTGGCTCCCCTTTAAGTATCTGAAGGATACCATTATGCTTTCCTTGAGACAGTTTACATAAACTAAGTAGTTTAACTTATTCCTCATATAAGATCTTAAATCTCATGTTTTGTCAAAATTAACAAAAGAATCATGCACTTACTTGCAAAAAATTAAACTGATATATAAGAGCGAGAAGATAATATGAAAGTCTCCCCATCACCAAACTCCAGTCTCCAGTTCCACTATTCAAGAGTCACAGTTGCTAAAATTAGGTGGCCTTTCCACAGCTTTTTCTATTAAATCTAACTAAAAATATAAATGTATATATGTATTATATGTGTGTGTATATATGTGTATGTATGTGTATGTATGTGTACACATTTCTTTTTTACATATGTGGGATTATACCATAGACAATGTTCTAAAACTGTTTTTCACTGAATAACGTGTCATGGATGCCCTTCCATGCCCAGATTTACTTCATTCAGACATATAAAATTTACTTCATTCTTTTTAAGGGTTGCATAGTATGAATGTGCTTTCACTTAACTTTCTTCATTCAGTCCCTGCTTTTCTCTCAGATAGAGGTGGATTTACTGTGAGGATCATGACACTCAAGCTTCATGACCCTCCACGTGTATGGGCCCCTTCTAAAAGCTTGCATTAGCTGTCAAAAATTGAAAAGGCAGAGTTCCCTGGTGGCTCAGCAGGTTAGAGAACTGGCATTGCCATTACAGTACCTCGGGTTTGATCACTGGCTGGGGAACTTCTACAATGCCATGTCATGGCCAAAAAAAGAAAAAGAAAGAAAAAAAATGAGAAGGTATTTGCTCATTTTCAGTGTTGTAGTACCTCTTCCATGTTCCATGATTTCTTAAAGATTTTAAAAAGATGATTCAGAGTTCTTGTTGTGGCTCAGTGGAAACGAATCTGACTAGTATCCATAAGAGACACAGGTTCGATCCCTGGCCTTACTCAATGGTTAAGGATCCGGTGTTGCTGTGAGCTGTGGTGTAGGTTGCAGACACGGGTTGGATCTGGCATTGCAGTGGCTGTGGCACAGGCCAGTGGCTACAGCTCTGATTCAACCCCTAGCCTGGGAACCTCCGTATGCTGTGGGTGCGGCCCTAAAAAGACAAAAAAAAGAGATGATTCATAAAGGCTCAGCTAATGCTGTCTGCCCTTATAACTCACTCAAAGAAATGCTTTCTACCTTCACCTCTGCTTTAAAGGGCTCTTTTTAAGATCATCAGTGACTTCCAAATTATTAATGCAATGACTCTCTTTTGGTCTTCTTCCCCTTCAAATTATTTGCAGCACTAGGCAATGCTTTTATACTCCTAGCCTAAGCGCTTGCTCTCTCTCTCCTTTACTTCTGAAAAAATTCTGATTCTCTTCTTACCTTAAGTGCTACCATGTCAGTCTGCTTCTCTTTCTCTGCTGACCCCCTAGGTGTGCTTCCTAGGACCCCATCTTTCTCACTCTCCATCCTTTTCCTGAAGACCTCTATTCCAAAGATTTGACTATGATTAATTTATCAGCGAGGGCCAGAGCTAAGACGCTAGCCCCAGAACAAGAGCATCCAAATGCTTATAAGACATTAGACATTTAGAAACCATTAGTTTAGAAAGAGACTTGATCCACCAAGCTGCTATCATCTCTGACCCTCATCTCCTCACCTAATTCATACCCAGAGGCTCTGCCTCTGAGACTCCTGCCATCCACTCTCTCCTCACTCTCATCGCCCCTGCTTCACTCAGGCCTCAGCCTCTGTTCTGTAGGACTAGGGTGAGTGCCCTAGTCCTTACCAGCAGCCCTCCTGTGGGGCTTACTTCTCATCTGTCCTCCCCATGGCTGATGGGGGGAGATTTCTAAGTATAGGTCACTATGTCGCTTCACTGAACACCTATAACACACGAGGTATGAGCATCTCTTTTCAGATACAGTCTTTGCTACTCCTTCATTCACCCCAATCCCAACTGAACTGACCTTTCCTAAGTCCATGTCTTTGCCGGAGATGCCTTTCTTTCCCACTTTATACTCCTTACAAACCCAGCCTGTAAATCATCTCAGAGTAGTCTCCCAAAGGAAACTGCACACTCCCTTCTGTCCACTTGGGCTATTGTATGCACTCAGCTGCACCATTTTTCACACTGTATAGTGAGTTCCTAGGGAGCTGAATTATGTGCTCTTTCCCATGTTCTGTGTCTAGTACAATGTTTGCCACTGAGAAGATGCTCAATAATGTCCATGCAGTGAAGGAAAAGGAAGAAAGAAAATTACTATCTATTAAGTCAGGCACTGTGCTAGGTACTCACATATATTATCATTTAGTTTAAAACTCTAAACAGTGCTTTGAGTTAGTATTTATTTTCTACTCTGGATAGATGAGGACTTTAAGGCTCTGAGTGATTGCTTGTCCAAGGTCAGATCTGCTTGTGAAATGCAGCTCTAAGACTCACATCAGGCCTGCCTGACCTCAAAGCTCAAGCTCTTGATAGAAAGTAAAAGCTGTGATAATCCTCCTGACCTAAAATCCAATGGCAGAATATCATTCACTTTTACAGTAAGAGGCATGGAGTGGTAATATGATATGTGTAGATGAGCTTTTCTTTCTTTCTTTTTTTTTTGTCTTTTTTTTTTAGGGCCACACCCATGGCACGTGGAAGTTCCCAGGCTAGGGGTCAAATCTGAGCTGCAGTTGCCAACCTACACCACAGCTGCAGCAACGCTGCATCCAAGCTGTGTCTATGATCTACAGCACAGCCTCGAGGCAATGCTGGCTACTAGTCCAGTTCGTTACAGCTGAGCCACTGCGGGAATTCCATAGATGAGCTTTTCAGTTGCAATTAAGTACTATAGGAGAATCCAAGGCACATTTAAAAAATATACCATTTGTAAGAAAAGTAACCAGGAAAGATATTTTCCCTAATAGTCTCAGGAAATTTCACCTTCCAGTAGAAGAAGAGCACAGACCCATTGGTTCCCATCCTTCCTTCCTCCAAAATATTAACTAGTCCATATAGTTGGCCAATAAGAGATAATATGCAGGTCTTTAAAGAGCCCAATATAACTTCCCTGATAATCTAGTCTCTCTAAAGTCTCCGTCTTCTCACTTGGTGCTTGGTTTTGGTTTTCTTATAGTAGTCTGAATATGCAGTATCTCCAAATTATCATCAATGATAGATTATTGAAATCCTATCTTTATAGAAAAAAGGTAGAAAGTATCTCATGGGAAGGTGTTCAAGGCTAGCTGAAAGAGCAGGTTGGGCGAATGCTCATCTCAGTACAGAGTGCAGAGATTGGAGGGAGGGAATCTGATAGGACTTGCGCATACAACCAGGTAGTGGACATTTTGAGTTATTTACTGGGCTTTATTGCAGTCAGTACTGACTCAGCTTCCAAACCACTAGAAGGATTTGTAAGAAATTTGAAGATGTTTCTCTTCCTCAGCCCCGCATTTTTCTGCAAGATTGTGAGACTGATGAAGCAGCCATTCTATGCAGGTAATTTTGAAACATCATAGAATTTAATTTCTTTTTTTAAAAAAACTTCCAACTAGGAGTTTGCATTTAGTAGACACAAACTATTACATTTAGAATGGATAAACAATGAGGTCCTGCTGCATAGCACAGGGAACTGTGTCCAATCTCTTGGGCTAGAACATGATGGGGGATGATATGAGAAAAAGAATGTATATATGCATGACTGAGTCACTTTGCTGTACAGCAAAAATCGACACAACATGGTGAATCAACTATACTTTAATTTAAAAAATTTGGCAATGTCTAACTTTATAAAGTTACAGGCACACAGAGGACAAAGCTGACATCCCTGGTATTGCTGTGTGCATCCCCTCTCTGCTGAACTGCTCCCTTTGGTAGATGGAATCCATATTCTCTCATAAGCTGGAAACGCTAAACTGTCAATAACTTCCCCACAATTTACTTTTTGCTCTGATGCCTCCAATGGTTTCATCATAATTTAAACAGAGTATGATATCACAATTGATGTTCACCAGCATGACGCCCTCTAACTGTTCTACATTCAGTTTTCTTCTCAGTCTGATTCTCAACCTCCTTTTTAAAGGAGAAAAATTCTTAAGCATGCAGGGGGAACACATGTAGGGTTATAATGGTCGTAAGCGTTGCTCTAATGTTTACAATGGTGTAGAACAGAATAGTTCGACACTGAGCAAAGGTAATTTCTTTTTCTGGCCCTTTGGTAAGATACTACCCTTCATCACAGCCAGTCTCCCTGTCCTTTCAAAGGGGATTAGTAAGGAGTCCAGAAGTTTTTCATCTTTTCTATTCGTTCTACCATTTAACTCCTTTTAGTCTTGTCCTTGTTTGCTAATGGACTTTGTTAATGAGGCCCTTATTCCACTCATTTTTGGTTTTGTTTGAGTTCTTTTCTGTCCAGTGATTCTAAAACCTCTCCTAAACTTCCTGGAGCCCAGAGCTCTGCTACTTTCTCCTCCTCCTTGTACTCATCTTTACACTAAACCTTTGCCCCATGTCTCTCCGCTGCGATTCACATGAGGCCTGAATATGCTGGCAGGTGGCATTTTGTGTAGATCTGCCATCTTAAAGCTTCTCACCATGCTGGGTGATTCCATGAAGGCAGGACCGGGGGTAAAAGTTCATGTTTAGCTAAAATTTACATTGTTCTTGTTTCCTTAGGTGTTTACCCCTGGCCTCCTAGTTACCCCCACCTTCCGGCCCCTCCCCCAACCTTCTACCATCTCTAAAATCAAATCTGGACTAAGCTTGGGCTGTTTGCTTGCACTCCTACTAGAAAAATGAGATGCTGGGATTGCGCGAGATGTAAAAATAACATTAACATTCAGACACAAACTACTTTTACGGATGAGGAAAGAATGTTAGAAGAAAGCAAGCTTTTCTATATCTTTCAATACAAGTCTGTCTGAAAGAACGACAGAACTCTTGCTTCTCCAACTCAGGGCTGAGCTGGTAATTATATATTTCAGAAGAATACCACATACAATTAAAAAAATCATAAAAAACCTACTAGCATAAAAACGTGACATGACATGAAGCTCAATATAAAGTTATTCAATGCACATACAGTAATTGCACCAATTACATTTAAAATATTTATTTGCTTACCAAAAACCCCAAGATATAAAAGGCTAATTATCAAAAATGACACCAGTGAACAGTTTTACCCAAGCTAACCAAAAACAGAATAATATTAATAGTGCAAAGAAATGAAAAGAAACTTCAGTTTACATTTTGAATTAAAATGTCAACTAAATAAAACAGCAAATTCATCAGCCTTGTTGTTCACATACATGGCTTCAACATTTGAAGAAAATACAAAAAGCCTTTTCAGCTTTGATAATCACTTTGACTCTCTGGAATTGATTGAGAAAGGAAACTACATCAAAACTTCCATGTATTAAGATAGGTTAAATTAAATGCATAATTCAAAAAACATGTAATGATTTTTTAAAGAACACGCCAGCCTAGTTAATGGTTACCACGCTGAGTACCTTGATAAGATCAACTTTTATGTGTCATAGGGTCCATTTTTATTTCCAAATACTACATAGAGCGATTTATACAGGATGGTTCCTTTTGGTACATTTTACACAATATTTCTTTTGGAGTTTTTCAGGCCTAAAATTAAAGAATTATACATGATGACACTAAGGGGGCGATTTACTGAAATGACTGACATTCTCCACTGACAGCTCAAGATTGGATTCAAATTCCTCTGCACTAGTACAATTTGATCTCTATGAACAATTAAATGATGGCACACAGACGATCATAGTCATGTTAGTTAAAAACATCTCTGCCTACATTTATGCTTTGACTTAAAGTAAAGAAATATGAGGCCACCATCTTTTGTCACAGGAAGTGATCACTGTTTGAGAGAATTACTACAATTCGCCTGCAATGGGCAGAGATGTTATTTCATCAATATCACCATCTCAACACTGTGTCACTTTATCACATTGTATTCATATCCATCATATCTACATAATATAGAAATGTTAACTGATCTCAGGAACAATATTAATTTCTTTTCAGGTTCAGGGGAAAAGGTGTAACTGCAGAATCAAATGTTTCAAATACAGAAATATTTCTCTTTTGGGCAAGGGTGGGGGTGGGGGTGGGGGAAAGGGTTCTGGTGCCGACTAGAAAACCTGCTAGACAAATTTTTAAAAAGCTGTAGCACTACATTTCTGAATCATACATTAACAGTTAAAGGTTACTTTTAAATAGAAGGCTATTTACTTTTTTTCTGAGAAATATACAGAAAATTTCTGCAATCTTTATAATTCCTAAATTCTTTTGGAAATATTTTACTCCTTCCCACTAGGTAATAAATAAGTATTCTGGAGTTCCTGTCATGGCTCAGCAGTTAACGAACCCAACGAATACCCATGAGGATGTGGGTTTGATCTCTGGCCTCACACAGTGGATTTAAGATCCGGCATTGCCGTGAGCTGTGGGTATATGTCACAGGGTATTTTGGAGTTCCCACTGGGCTCCGATCTCGGGTTGCTGTGGCTGTAGTGCAGGCCAGAGGCTACAGCTCCGATTCGACCTCCAGCTTGGGAACTTCCATATGCAGCAGGTGCAGCCCTAAAAAGACAGGAAAAAAAAAAAAGACTGAGTATTTTAAAAGGTTGGCTTTTTAAATGTTCTATGACAATTTTACAAGTTACAAGTTAGGTATTATTTCCTTTAGCTTGAAAGCTCTCTGCCCATCTAGCTCCTACTCACCTTTTAAGAACTGGTTTAAGCTCTTTTTCCTCCATCAAGCCCCCCCTCACTTCTCTAGCTCATAACAATATTCCTCTCCTTTGAATAATTCCAATATAGTCCATCCCTTACATTGGTATATAATTATATATCCTCTTTTGTGTTATTTTTCAACTGTTTTATAATGTGTCTGACTTTCTAGTAAGTTGAATAATTTGAACTCCCTTATTTCTTACCCTCTCTATGTCCTCTACAGTGCCCCCAAATCTATCTGATGGCTGAAGCATCTTATCTTCACTGGTGTTTTCTAAAAATTATTAAATAGCCTAAATTTTGCAAATTAAACGAAAGAGTCCCTTCAATATACTCATGGGAAATAATTTAATTGGACCTTCTTTGAAAAGGATGACAGATGCTAAACAAAAGTAAGGTAGTATGATATTTGTTGACTGATATACTAATAGTTATTTATATCCATAGTGTTTTAGGTATTTGTTTTCTGCCATTTTACTGTCAGTTTTTTCAGAGTAGGGATTAGGTGTTCTTATCTTATGACCCATTAGGCTTACAACCATGCCATGAACACAGCAGACACTCAACATGAGGCTTTTGCTTGAGAGTCATCTATGGGTAATTGTGTGTTCTGTTTATTCAAAGAAAAATTAACTGTTTCATGCACTGGATGAAATATTTACCAAACCTTCCCTGAACCTCAGTGCAACTGGGTCCAAGCATGTCCCTCCCTTTCATGCTCTGGGAAGACCGGACCCAAGGGCACCCCAACCCAACCCCTGCAGTCCTCCCCCAGAGCAGTTCAGACACATTCATCAGGCTTGCCAACCACCCTGATCCAGACATGGCTTATTTCACAAACAAGAAAATTTGTGTAAAGAGAAGATCAGAGACTTCTAACGAAGTTATACACATCCTCACAGACACACAATGTAGGGAAGCAGAAGGAACCCTTCCTGACAACCAGTCTTCTTTTCAAATACCTAGATCACACTCATTCCTTAAATTATAATAAATGTGGATGAAAGCCCTGTACTCTTTTCAATCCCAGGAAACAGATCAGGAAGATACTCAGCTTAGACTCAACACAGCTGCCTTATGCCACCAGTGACACTAGCAAGCACTTGAGACAATTCAAAGGGTCCTTTGTTCCTTTCTACCAGATGAGCCTCTATTTCCTCTATATCCTTATTTTCTCTCTGACCACTCTTTGCCTACCCGTGATGTTTGTTCTCATCTCTTCCTGAGCCTGCCTATACTACCCATGCATTTATTCAGACTGGCGCTCAAGATGATTTTTAGCCAACAAAGGTAAAAGTATCTTCCCTTAAAAAGATGTTGCATTAATTATTTTTGTATTATAGGAGGCAAGAAAAATACAAAATAGTGTATCACTACCAACATACCATGTGTTTATGATTAAGTACAACCTATTAAATAAAGTAAGAGGTCTGGAAACAACACAAGCCCTTAATAACAAGTCAGAGAAGTCTTTCACCTAAATTTGGGAATGCCAGCTGTCAGGACGGGTAAGGATAGCTCAGAAGATTCCAGAAAGTTTCATTTGCCTGTAGCTCTTTGAAAGAAACTTAAAAAGATAACATTAGAAAAAGAATGTAGGTGGAGTTTCTGTTGTGGCTCAGTGAGTTAAGAACTTGACATAGTGTCCATGAGGATATGGGTTCGATCCCTGGCCTTACTCAGTGGGCTAAGGATCTGACATTGCTGCAGGCTGCCACATAGGTTGCAGATGAGGCTCAGATCCAGTGTTGCTGTGATTGTGGTATAGGATTGCAGCTGCAGCTCTGATTCGATCCCTAACCTGGGAACTTCCATATGCCACAGGTGAAGCTGTAAAAAGAAAAAAAAAAAAAAAAAAAAAAAAGGGAATGTAGGCAGGCATGAATTACCCATGCTGAAATCTAGAAAAATTAGAAATGAAGACAGAGAAACAACTACTGCTTTACTCTTGAGTGTGATCTTAAAGATGTAAAAGCTGACATTTAAAAAGATATTTATACTTTTATACCATTACTTGGAAGATTCTTTAAGGTTTAGAAGGTAATGTGTGTGATAAAGGAGGCAACTGAGATGTACAAAAATCACTATCAGTGTGTTTCAAGGTCAACAATGATAGGTTCACCAAATCTAAAACATGATAAGAAGGGGAAAGGCATCACTCCACGAAGCTAGAACAAGTGGTCTTGGTCACTCCATGTCAGGTTTATAGCACATAGCATAGCCTGATGGAACTAATTATTCCACAAAGTGGAGTGAGTTGAATGTGTTCAGAAGTTTCAGGGAAATGCATGGCTGACAGACTAACACTGCGATCATTAAGGGAAGATCCGAAGTATCTCTAATCCTTTCAATATTATTACCAGAGGAGTGGACTAAGCCCTCCAAACAGTACTTCACAGTGACCCTGTTAGGGACAAAAACATCGAGTTGGACAATAGCACTATTAGTAGGAGTCATGACAGCAGCAACTAACTTTGCTGAAATGCAGGCACTGTATTTTGTGCTTTAAGTCATTTAGGTCGCACGACACGTCTTTGAGGATGGTATCTCCATTTTATGCACGAGGAAACTGAGGTGTACAGAAGTTAGGTAACTTGTCCAAGTCATTGAGCTACTAACTAAGTGGCAAAGCCAGGATGTGAAGCCAGGCTTATGTTTTGGATCTAGAGGTGAAATAGGCAGAGTTCAGGCTCTCAGATACTCAAAACGTTACCTTCTAAAACAAAATTCTATATAAAATGGGAATGAAATCACAGAAGACATTTCTTTGTATTACATTGTTACACATGATGCTTTAAGAGTATTAAGAACCACTGATCATTTCAGTTATGATGGTTCTATTTAAAGTTCTTTTTTTATCCCATTTTACCAAAAGTCATATTATTGATAGTCATATAGTCATATTATCTATTTGATGACACATCAATAGTAAAATGATTTTCAAGTTGTCTGTTGCTTAATGTGAATTTGCAAAACCCAAGTATTAAGTGGAGGGATGTGTGTTCCACAAGGAAAGCTCAGTTTTCAAACAGGAGGTAAATGGATGCTCAGTAGGGACTTGGTAGTCGCCTCCCATAGATGAAAAGTCAAGACTGCAGTAAAATCACATCTAATCCCTGGGTCCACCAAGCTGGGCCGGGGGATAGCTGTTCAGAGAATCGGAAACATCAAATTCTAAATATTTTCATATCTTCTATGGTTTTGTTTCCATTTTGTGTATATTTATAAATAAGTTTTTAAGTTATCCTGGTGTCCTTGGATGATTCATAACATTAACTTCTACCCCTCTTGTACCCAATCAATTTGTATTAAATGATGTGCCCTTTAGAAATAGGATGAACAGAGTAAATAGCCCAGAACTGAAATACGTTCATGGATAGTCCTCAACATGGGTAATCTCCATCTGGATTATTGAGGGTTGACGGACTGCAAATAGAAAAACTAAGCTTACATTCCGGTGATCTGCCTTCTTCACACAGGATTAACCAACAGGGTAGAGTTAAACAAGGGGATTAAGGCTATCATTATATCCAAATATTCAACCACAGAAGACAGGAGCTGATGCTGAAAGTTATTCTAACGATGTGTGTCATACATAAGCCACCCCCTGCTACAACTACACTTGTATAGCATTTTCTATGTACCAGGCACTATTCTATCTATACTTACCAAGTCATTTGTCATAACCCATTATGATCTTATGAAGTAAGTACCATTATTATTCCCATTTTATAGAGACAAAACTGAAGCACAGAGATTAAGCAATTTGCCCAATCTACCCAGCTAGCAATTGGCAGAGCTGCCATTTAAACCATGCAGTCTAGCACAAGCATTTGTGCTTTGAACCGCTATGCTAAACTGTCCATGAGAACTGAATAAAAATTCCTGGGAAATCTGAGAGATGATACTGCTGTTTGTACAAAGGCAAACCATAAACTAGTTATATCCACTACCTTAATCAACACATGGAAAGTTCAGATAAATACAATAAACAGCCTGACCTGAATTAGCTTTGTTAATATTCCAAGTTGGCTTTGGGAGGATCACCCAATCTATCTAGTTTTGATTGGAATATTTCTTGACTATCAAAGGACCAGTCTTGGTTAGTTTTCTTAGTTCTTGTTTCCTTCAAGTCAAAAAATCAAAGCACAAATAAACGTAATTCAGGATATAATGAAAAGATGAAACCTGCCGTAGAACAAACCATTTGGGGAGCTAATTTGGCAGTTCAGATAATCCCAGAAGTAATCTCCACCACCTGGGGGCTTGGTCTTGTGAGTGACTGCAAACGCGTTCCTTCTACCCCTCTTTCAGCCAAGAAAATGCAAAACTGCTTGTCCAAGGCTTCTCCACTGACCATATTTGCTGGAGTGGGCAAAGGTCAGGGAACGGCAGAGGCAACTGATCACATGGTATTGGGAAGACTGGAACGTGTCTCCTACCTGTCAACTTTTCTTGTGAACCAAACAACATTTCTCCTGGGAGGGACTACATGGTTGACAAACAAGTGGTCAAGCTAAGATCCTTTGCAATTTTTTTTTAAAAAAGAGGAAAATCACAAATTATACTGTACCGTACAATTTTATTTTAAAGGAGAATTTCCTTTCTCTTAAGATGCCTTAGCTCCATTTGAAAGATAATAAACATTCTATCTATAAGGAACTACAAGAAGTGCACAGTGTTTTGCCTTGGATTCTTATTAGAAAAGCTTTCTATATGAAGCAGATTGCAAGATTTTTGGCTTCTCAGTAACTTCTCATGGCACACTGAAGTTCCTTTAGTTTCTTTCCTCCTGTTTTTAACCTGGAATAATGACTACAATACTAGAAAGACAGCCTTTTAGGTTTCATGGGGGAGTTCTGTGGATTCTCCTCAAATCTTGGGACAAAACACCCCATTTCAAATAGAAACTGAACAATATTGACTGATAGCCTGACTTTCATAACACTGCCTTGAATGCCAAAAGAAAGAGAAGAGAAATATCTGTCAAGACAGGGTTTCTGCCTTCCAGGAAATGAAACCATAGTTGAAAAGAAAGTAGATACAGTAGCACATATAAACACCGGCAGGTACATATGTAAATTTAAGCACACTTCAATCTCTTGGTTTCTCAAATACCAAAGAAAGCCTGTAAATAAACAGGAGACAGTATATTTTTAAATTACCCCTGTCATTCCGGGTTTAGGATTGCCAATAAACTTCCTAACACTGCAGTCAAATCTGAATTAGGAAGAGATCTACTTGTGCTAAAACACCTTAAAGTAAAGAGATCACTGAATAGCTCAGAGAAGAAATTAAACAGCTTATATATATTTTAAATATTTAAAATGGAAATTTGCTATTTTAGGCTGAAGTTAATATGTGTGGAGAGGGTAGAGAAAAGACTAGTTTCCTAATGAAAATGGAGACCTGAATGATTTCTTTAAAACAAAACTAACATTGGGGAAATCCTGATTTTTAAAAAAAATATAGATAATAGAAAACCAGAAAGCATTCAGTGAAAGAAATTCTTCTGACAGATTAATGCTTTAATATGATAATCTGGTGTTTATCCGCACTTTGCTTGTGCAATTGCAGTTTTCCCAGCTATTATGCAAGAGCTGTAAAATGAAGAATACCTAATTGCCTCCTGGAGAAAAGTATTACTACTAGAATGACTTAAGCAAACACATTCTGAACTAACAAAGTATTTTAAAATAATTTGAACTGAAAAATGAATGACAGCTAAATGACTGCTATTAACCGTTCTACAGGTGTCCTTGGCAAGGGCCCATTTTGGTTTTAGCAAACACCCTCCTTAGGCCAGCTCAGCCACAGTGTGTCAAGTACTTTGTCAAATACTCAATTTTCCCCCCTTACCAGCCAAAAATACCTGTCAGCTTGTGGAGTACTACTCTATCTACTGCCAGCTGGACTCAGCAGAGTATGTCCTCAGCTTCCGTTTCTAGAGACATGTGACATCACCTCAGTTGTCTGAGATAGGTTAGGTAAAATGTAGCAAGAGGTAGGCACACTGACCTCAACAGTTATTACTGTCAACAAACAAATACATTTTACTTCTCTAATATTCATCTAAATCCTCAAATCCTGGCATGTACTTAGTTGTTTGCAGGTTCTTAGGAAACACCGTGGGATGATATATAAGTGAATTTCTAAATAATTATTCATCTTTATTTTTTTAAATATTTTTTGTCTTTTTACCTTTTCTAGGGCTGCACCCGCGGCATATGGAGGTTCCCAGGCTAGGGGTCTAATCAGAGCTGTAGCCGCCGGCCTACACCACAGCCACAGCAACGAGGGATCCAAGCTGCGTCTGCGACCCACACCACAGCTCATGGCAACGCTGGATCTTTAACCCACTGAGCAAGGTCAGGGATCGAACCTGCAACCTCATGGTTCCTAGTCGAATTAATTAACCACTGAGCCTCGACAGGAACTCCAATTATTCATCTTTAAAACATTAAAATACTTCTGCTTCTAATGGTGACTGAAAATAGGTACCAGACTTGACTCCCAACTATAAAAAACCCGACGAGTATCCATGAGGATGTAGGTTCGATCCCTGACCTTGCTCAGTAGGTTAAGGATCTGGCGTTGCCATGAGCATGGTATAAGTTGCAGATGCAGCTTGGATCTTATATTGCTGTGGCTGTAGCGTAGGCCAGCAGCTGTAGCACCGATTCAACCCCTAGCCTGGGAACTTCCATATGCTGCAAGTGCAGCCCTAAAAAGAAAAAAAAAAAACACCTAGATTAAATATAAAACCACTGTTTTCGGCTACTGGACAACAGGGAGCACAGGACTGTGATCTCCAGAAGGGAAAAAAATCCAGTGAGTGTTAAGACCACTCCAAGCAGAGCATAGATGACTTGCTAAATTGAGGAGGAAGAGATGGAATTAGGGGAGTCTGAGGTGGCTGGAATTTGTAGGACAGAATACTGAAGAGGATGAAGCTAGCATAAACAGAGGTTCAGAAATTTGTATAAAGCTCTCTTTGAATCTTTGACTGAGCATTAAGCTGCAATTCCACAGAGTGATTCTATGAGGCTGGGCAAAGAACGCCAGGCTGGGAGATGTTCCAGCTCACCTAGGCACAGTGGAGAGATATCATTAAACAATGGAAGCATTCAGTGAAAATCCCAAAATGTAAGATCTTAGTATTTGGGCTTAACTAGCTATAAAGTAAAGGCTACTCTAGCCCCAACAAAGTTTAAAAACAAAAGCAAGCTTGAAAGAAACAATGAGCAGTTTAACTGATTCTACTAAAAGAAAACAAAATTCAGACTTTCAACAGTGTAATATCCATAACATCTTGCATCCTCAAAAACTTACTAGACTTGTAAAGAAGAAAAAAAAAGTGATCAAAAGCAGAAGAAAATTTGATCAATAGAAACAGAGACAGAAATAAGATAATGGATATAGCAGAGCATGGAGTCATAAAAAGATACTACAAACATATTCAAGGATTAAAAGGAAACATAAAATAATGAGAGAAATGGAAGCTATAAAAAAAGAACCAAATGAACTTTTGAAGCTAAAAATATACTGCATCTAAGATTTTTAAAATTCACCAAAAGGGGCTTAATATAGGATAAGTCACTGGCTGAAAAGATTGGAAATAGGGATAGAAACTCACCAAATTGAAGGAAAGAGAGAAAAAAATGAAAAAAACTGAACAGAGCTTCAGTGATGTGTGGGACAATCTCAAGTAGTCTAACATACACAAACTGAAGCCTCAAAAAGGACTGGGGAGAGAAGTGGGAGAGAAGTATATTTTAAGAAATAAGTCTAAAATTAGATGAAAATTGTAAACCCAAACATATACGAAGTAAGCAAAACCTAAGTAGGATAATTACAAATAAAGTCACATGAAGGCACATCATCGTCAAATTATTGAAAAGCAGTAATAAAGAGAAAATCTTAAAATCAGCCCTCCCCTCCAAAAAGACATAATATTTTCAGAAGTCAAGGATAAGAATCACCACTTTCTCACCAGAAATAATACAAGCCAGGGAACAAGAAAATGACATCTTTAAAATGATAAAGAAAAAAGCTATCAAGCTAAAAGTCTTTATCCAGTGAAAAATATTAAAAGAAAAAAACGCCATTAACCTAAAATTCTATGCCCAGTTAAAAGAAACTTCAATATGAAGGGAAAAAAAAGGCCTTTTCCTGACAAACTACAGATGACAGAAGTGACTGCCAGCCAACCTGCATAATAAAAAATGATTAAAGAAGGTCTTCAAGTGAAAGGAAATTGTATTACATAGAAACTCAGATCTATATACATGAATGAAGAGCATTGGGAATGGTAAGTATATGGGTAGGTATAAACATTTTTCTTGTTTTTTAAGTTGCTTTAAAAAATAACTGTTTAAACCAAAAATAGTAATAATATCTTGTGAGGTTTATAACACATATAGAAGTAAAATATACCATATCAATAGCATAAAGGAGAGTATAAAGAGTGGAAGTACATTATTGAAGGTTCTATCATTATATTAGAAGTAGTATAATACAATTTGAAGGTAAATATCAGTTATATAGTTTAAACCTTAGGGCTAATACTAACTTTAAAGAAAGAGTTTAGTCACTAAGCTAATAGCAGAGAAAATGGAATACTAAAAAATAATTAGTACCAAAGAAGACGGGGAAAGAACAAATATGATAAATAAAAAACAAATAACAAGATGGTAAACCTAAACACAACCATATTGACAATTAAATTCAGTCTAATTAAAAGCAAATTTTGTCAGTGGACTCAAAATCCAAGATCCAATTGTATAACTTTCTATAAGAAATATATACAAAACATGAATAGATAAATAGGCCAAAAATAGAGGTTTAAAAAAGATATACCATGTAAACACCAATCATGAGAAAATTAGAGGAACTATATTAATATCAGACAAAGTAGACTTCATACAAGGAATATTACCAAGAGTGAAGAGGGACATTTCATAAATATAAAGGGATTGATTCATCAAAAATACATAACAATCAATACTTAGTATGTATGCAAGAAATATAAGAGCTTCAAAAGATAGGAAGGAAAAATTGACAGAAATGAAAAAATAGACAAATACATGATTATAATAAGAGAGTTTATAACTTCTGTCTTAGTAATCAATAGAATAAGTAGGCAGAAAATTAGGAAGGATATAAAAGATGAGAATATTATCAACCAACTTAACCGATATTTACAGAACAACACATCAAACAAGCAGAATACATTTTTTCAAGGTCACATGGAACATTAACCAAAACAAACCATATGAAGGGCCACAAAACAAATCTCCATGAATTTAAAAAATTAAATTATCCAGGACCCATTCTTTGACCAAAATAAAGTTAAGTTAGAAATCAGTAAGAAAAGACGTCTTGAAAATCAAACAACTTACTACTAAATAATCTAAAGGTCAAAGAATAAATTATAAGAAAAATTAAAAATATTTTGAACTGAATACTTAAAATATATGAAAATGTGTTGTGTGCATAGTGCCTAGGAGGGGAATTTGCAGCTCTGAATACTTAAATTAGAAAAAAAAAGAAAAGTTTAAAATCAATGACCTAAGCTCTCACTTTTGGAAGCTAGCAACAGAAGAGAACATTAAAACCAAAGCAATTGGAAATAAGGAAATAAAAAGATAAAAGATGAAAGCAATGAAATAGAAAAGAGATAAACAATAGAGAAAATCAATGAAATCAAAAGCCAGTTCTTTAAAAAGATCAATACAACTGATAAACCTCTGGGTGGATGGCTCAAGAGGAAGAAAAAAAAAAGAGATAAAATACAAATGTTGGGAATGAAATAGGAGACACTGCTTATAGATCCTACAGACATTAAAAGGATAATAAGTGAATATTATAAATGAGAAAATTTGGGGAAAAAACGTGAAATGGAAAAATTCCTCAAAAGACACAATTGTCAAAACTAACACAAGAAGAAATAAAAATTTTGAAGTACCCTATCTTTTTTTTTTGGCCACACTGATAGCATGTAGAAGTACACAGGCCAAGGACCAAACCTGCACCACAGCAGTGACCTGAGCTGCTGAAGTGACACACCAGATCCTTAACCCACTGTGCCACAAGGGAATTCCAGCACACTATCTATTTAATTGAATCTGCAAATAAAAACTTTTTCCACAAAGAATACTCTAGGCCAGATGATCACTACTGGTTAATTTTATCAAGCATTTAGGGAAGAGGGAGTTCCCATCATGGCGCAGTGGAAATGAATCCGATTAGGAAACATGAGGTTGTGGGCTGGATCCCTGGCCTCACTAGTGGGTTAAGGATCCGGTGTTGCTGTAAGCTGTGGTGTAGGTCATGGCTTGGATCCTACATTGCTGTGGCTGTGGTGGAGGCTGGCATCTGTAGCTCCGATTTAACACCTAGCCTGGGTATCTCTATATGCCGTGGGTGCAGCCCTGAAAAGACAAAAAAACAGAAAAACAAAAAACCAAAAAACAAATAAACAAACAAACAAAAAAACAAGTATTTAGGAAAGAATTACTACCAATCCTATCTAAATTCTTTCAGCAAAGTTAAGAGAGAAGGACACTTGTCGATTTATTTTATGAATCTAACAACACCTGACACCAAAACCAGTCAAAAAAACAACAGTAAAACTTTATGAAAAATATAAACCATTTAGACTAATGTGAACACAGATGTAATAATCCTTAGCAAAATAACTGCAAATCAAATTCAGTAATATCTTAAAAAGATACTATCTTGTGACAAAAATGGGGTTTATCCCAGGAATGAAAGGTTGGATTAACATTAGAAAATCCAATATAATTTACCATATTAACAAAGAAGAAAAGCTATATAATTGTCTGAAAAAATACAGGAAGGTGATATGACAAAATTCAACACATATTCATGACAAAATTTCTCAACAAATTAGAAATATAAAGAATGCTTCCTCATTTTGACAAAGGGCATCTACAAAATACCCTATACTTAACATCATAATTAATTGTGAAAGACTAAATGCTTTTCCTTAAGATCAGAAACAAGACAAGGATATCCACTCTCAACACTTCTATTTAGTGTTGCACTAGACGTCCTAGACAGCATAATAAAGCAAGAAAAGAAAATTAAGGCATACAAACTAAAAAGGATGAAGTAAAACTGTCACTACTTATAGAAGACATAATCTTGTAAATTTAAAATCCTATGAGAGCTTCAAAATAGCTATTAGAATTAACAAGTGAATATATAGCAATGTCACAGCATTCAAGGTCAATACAAAATCATTGTATTTCTGTCAGCTGGCATTAAATAACTGTAAAATGAAATAAAACTATAATACCATTAAGAAAAGCAATATTTAAAAAAATATAAATTATAGTTATAAATATTCATACCTGAGTGGACAAGCAAGACCAGTTTACCGAAAACTATCAAGACCTATTTACTGAAAACTATAAAATATTGCTAATGGAAATTAAAGAAGAACTAAATAAATGGAGTTAATATATTACAATTATGGATAGAAAGACTTTTAATATGTCAATTCTCTCCAAATTTATCTGTGGAGTCAATGCAATTCCAATTAAAATAGAAGCAAGCTTTTTTGCGGATAGAGACTGCCAACCTGATTGTAATATTTATATGAACACCAAAGAACCCAGAATGTCCAGAACAATTTTAGAAAAAAGAACAAAAGAAATCAATTGTCTTGATTATAAGTTTACAGTAATCAAGACAATGTGATATCAGCATAAAGATAAACATATAGGTCAATGGAACAAAAGAGAGTCCAGAAAGTGATCTGAACACTTATGGTTAATTAATTTCTAACAAAGATGCAAAGGTAATTCAGTGATGAAAAGGTAGTCCCTTAAACAAATAATGCTGTAACAACTGGATATCAGTATGGGGAAAAAAATGAACCTTGATCCTTATATTATACCATATTAAAAATAAAATCCAAATGTGTAACATTCTTGAACAGAAAAGCCAACATTTTAAACTTCCAGATGAAAACATAGAAGAATAAGCTTCATGATGGTGGTGTGAGGAAAAATTTGTTAGGATACAAAAGGCACTAGCCAAAAAAGAAAAAGGAAAAAAAACCAGATAATTGAGACTTCATCAAAATTTAAAACTTTTGCTCTTCAAAAACACTATTATAAAGAAAATGAGGAGTTCCCTTCGTGGCTCAGTAGTTAACGAATCCGACTAAGAACCATGAGGTTGCGGGTTCGATCTCAATGGGTTAAGGATCTGGCATTGCTGTGAGCTGTGGTGTAGGTCGCAGACGCAGCTCGGATCCTGCGTTGCTGTGGCTGTGGCGAAGGCCGGCGGCTACAGCTCTGATTAGACCCCTAGCCTGGGAACCTCCATATGCTGTGGGTGCGGCTCTACATAAAGGCAAAAAGACAAAAAAAAAAAAAAAAAAAAGAAAATGAAAAGGCAAGCCCCAGACTGAGACATCCTTGCAATTCATCAATCAAACAAATGCCTTGTTTCCAGGTTATGTAAAAAACTCTTACAACTGGATAAAAAGAAAGCATATGATTAGAAACTACAGAAAAAAATTAAACAGAATCTTTACACATCACAAAAGAAGATGTGCAAACACATGAAAAGATACGAAAATCAGTAATCATCAGGGAAATGTAAATTAAAATCATAATGCGATATTATTACAAAGCCACTATAACGGCTTAGATTAAAATAGGTGACCATACCAACTACTGGTGAGAATGTGAAGCAACTGAAACTCATATATTGCCAGTGGAAATGTAAAACAGTACAACTACTTGGCAAAACAGTTCGGCTTTTTATTAAAGAGTTAAACAGCCACCTTACATATCATATTGACCCAGCCATTATTCCACTCCTAGGTATTTATCCAAAAATAATGGAAACTTATGTCCATAAAAGTTCCTACATGTTCCTAACAGCTTTATTTACAATAGCCTCACACTGGAAACAATGCAACTGCTTACCAAAAGGTAAATGAATGAGTGAACAAATTGTGGTAAATACTCATATAATGGAACATTACTCCAACATTTAAAAAGGCTGAATTACTGATACATACATTATGGCTAAATCTCAAAAAACAATGATTTGAGGGAGAAATGGTATCTACAAAGAATACATATGATATAATTCCTTTTATATAGGATTCTAGAACAGGTTATAAACTAATCTTTAGTAATAGTACAGAGATTTGTAGTTCCTGGGGATGGGGACAGGGGCTGACAACAATGTGACATGAGGAAACTTTTCAGAGCAGTGGGAACATTTTATAATTTGATTGAAGTAGTGATTACACAGTTCTATACATTTGTTAAAACTCATTGAAATGTACATTTTAAATGAGCACATTCATTGTATGTAAACTGTACCTTTTAAAGTTGATTTTTAAAAGTTAAAAAAAAAGCATTATACATAAATAAGTGGAAGTTCTCCTTGCCATCTACTATACTAGGAAGAATACCAAGGCCAGAAACCAAGGCCATTTTGAAATGAAAATGAATTAACTGTGCAGTTTATCTAAGATTATACCTTGTCTTTACTTTTGCCTACTTGGAGATTTGTGGACTCTGCTAAAGAATGATTTATATAAATAACCCATCATCTATCCTATTGTTCAAGCCAATGACTTAGAAGTCATACTTCATGCTTACTTTTCCTTCACCATCCCCCATAACCAGTCTATCACCATGACCCCATCTGAATTCCCAAATTATATCTAGAATTCAT
Organism: Catagonus wagneri; assembly: GCA_004024745.2. NCBI lineage: Eukaryota > Metazoa > Chordata > Mammalia > Artiodactyla > Tayassuidae > Catagonus > Catagonus wagneri. Next base: position 2,776,869 of record PVHT021183519.1, on the reverse strand, counting down.
CTATTTCATGCCAGTAGAGTTGCTATCACTACTCTCCATATCACTACCATCTCACAATTAAAAGTGTAATAATCTTTTATCAGCCTTTCCCTGTTCAGTTTTTGCCCTTCTAATGATCTATTCTCCGCGAAATAAAAATAGTAATCTTTGTAAAGTACAAATTAGATCATGCTGTTCCTCTACTTAAATTCTTCAATGGCCTCCCACTGCACTTAGAATAAAATATATACCCTTTATGGTGGCCTACTAGCCCCCTATATGATGCTGGCCCCAGCCATCTCCCCAACTTCATTTGAGTCAATCTCTCCCTTTTTGCTTTACTTTAGTCTTAACTGGTTTCTTTTCATTTCTCAAAAGACCAAACAATTACTTTCTTTCAGGGCCTTTGCACTAGTTTCTTCTGCCTAGGATGTGGGTTATCCCATTTTTTCACTTGACTAGATTATTCTCATCCTTTAGATCTTAGGTCAAATGTCACTTCCTCAGAGCGGCCTTTCTAGACCAACCTATTTAAAAAGGCTTCCTCCTGTTCCTTGTGCTTCTTATCATGATCAGGAGCACAGATAGAGTCTTGGAAAGATAACAATAATAACCACTACTACATATATTGTGATTTCTTCTGTGCCAGCCTCTGTTTATAGAACTTTACGTACATTAAGCACTTAACCCTCTTTACAACCCTCGAGGAAAGAAATATTAAAATTTTCATTTTACAGATGACAAAACTGAAGCACAGTTTTGGAGTTGAAAAGCTTGCCCAAGGACACACAGTCAAGAAAGGGTAGAGCCTGAGTTCAAAATCAGGCAATTTGTCTTTAGTGTCCATGCTCCTATACATTAACCTTGTTAGGAGGACCTTTTCTTCTTTTAAGACAGAGGGTAGGAATTAAAGATTAATAAGGATACATTTAAATTAGGAGGAAGAAAGGAAATTTGAAATTACTCTCTAAGTGGAAGTTAGAGAAATCTATTGTCCTTAGAGAACCGGAAGTCCAAGTCATCTACCATGCCTAATGATACTGGCTAGAAGCTAGGTTGGAGAATTGAGGAAAGAAGCATGGATTTGAAATAGCTCTTGTTGGGAATAGGTAAACTGACCGACCACCAGGTGGTACAATGGATCACTTGAGGCTGGAAATCATAAATGTAATGGTGTCATCAACAGTTATGCATTTTCCTTCAGCCGCATTAAGCAGTCCAGAAGAGAAAACCAATAGTTAACTTTACAGGCAGTTGGTGATTGGATGAGTAAGCATAAAGGGATGAGAATTTTAAAGGTGCTAATGGGAGTCGGAGGGCTATTGAAATGCTCAGCTTGGCTGGGCAGGATGAGGAGACAAAGATAAGCATCAAAGGATGATATAAAAATAGCTCTGAGGAAGAAAATGTGTGTGTTCAGAAAAAAGGAAAGACCTGTATCAACATTTTAACCATTGGTCATTCTGAGTAACAATAACGTGATATCTAACTCTGTTCTTGATAATGTTAAGGAATCATTGTTTAGTCTTTTAAGTATGCTAACGTATTGTGGTTATCTCGTCTTGTAGTTAGATTACTGAAATCTAGATTATAAAATAGATGAAACTATGATTATATTGCATTTGATTCAAAATAATGCAAGAGAATACGTGAATGGGGTTTTTGATGGGCAAGACTGACCATAGATTATTGCTTGTTGGGACTGGATGATGATTACAGGGGTTCTGATCAAACATGATTCTCTTAAAAAACAGCAAGGAGAATCCGTTTGAAAATATGATCTGATACTGAAAGATTTATTTCCTACACATTATAACTAATATCTAGAGCAATGTACACATATGAAACCATCGGGGCAGATTTCCAAATCCAATGTTAATTACATACACCAAAGATGCTCTATTTGTAAACCAAAATCTACAGAAAAACCTTAACTACTATAGGTCACCAAGGTGCTAGCTACAAAATTTTAAGTCCAGTTCAGTAAAAGAGTTCTATTAGCCTGAAGTAATTTATACATGTAAAATATTTCGGTACTCCTTGAGGTCATCAATTACCAAATAGTGACCCCAGAACCTAACTGTAGAAGTTGACCTTTGTCACAATATATGAATTACAAGTATGCACGTATGTGTTTGCAGATGCATATGTACACACCTATACAAATCTAATCAGCTAAATAATTCTTGTTTATAAAAATGTAAGAGGCATGACAAAAATGCAAATTACTGTAAATGAGTTATATGCCACACAACTCTGCTAAATATCAAAAGCTTTAAATCAGAAATCTCAACTTTAAATCAGTGGTTAAGACTATTCACTAATCTCTAAGTGCAAATGCAGACTTGAGTAATGGTGTTTTCAGCACTTCAAACAAGTATCCTGAATAACTTTTCCAAGGTTAAAAATGAAGCTTCTCAAAGATTTCCTGCTTCCATCATTTAACATAAGATTAACTGAATTATTACATCCAAGGCTTCCATCCTTGTCTTTATATCTCTTCCACTCAAAGCTACCTGAGTTTTTTTGTATAAAAGGTAATAGAGCAAAAACAAAGGTGTCCTTCCTCATCCCCATAGTTTCCAAACTATTATGAGAAGTAAGTAGAGCTGAATGTACAGTCATCTGGGAGAGAAGCAGGATGTCAAAAAGGCTCTTTAACTTTATCATAAATGAAGTAATCGATAACTACATGAAACACTGTCATCAATTATACATGAAATAGAATAAAAGGTAGTTGTACAAAATAACTGCTTAGAAAAGCAAAAAATAAAATAAAATAAAAAGTAAGTGGAAGCACTGAGAGCCTTACTGCTGAACTCTGGAGAAGGTGCCTTCAAATAAATATTTCAAACCTTTATATGAATATTTTAAGCATGACAACTACACATAAACACACAGCCAAAGTGCTCAAATCCACTCAAGAAAGACTATTAAGTCATCAACTTGCTCCTGACAGGATCCACTGAATATGGCAACAGTGAGAAGTCAGGAGACAGTTGGAATCATTTCAAGACTGCTAATTTAACTTGTCTTAAAACCAACCAGTGCTCAACGTGTCATCATCAATGTCATCTCATTGCAGTCTGAAAAGCCTTCGACCTAAAGCAAAAAGGTCCCCAAGTGCCACCCTTCTTGTCTACCGGTTGAAAATCTAATTGGTTCTGCTGACAGGCTTGGGAATTGGTAGGAAGGCTGTTCAGTTAATCTCCAAGGGCCAGCAAAGAGCTCAGTATCCATCTCTGAGCTTTGCTCCCTGGCTGTCGTAAAATGACTCTGATGGCAGTGCAAGCTCTTATGCTTCAGCTGTCTTCTGACTTCTGTTAAGTCAAATTCAATAAAGTTTGTCACTCAATAATCTGAGAGCTACCCAACAAAACCTCTTTGATCAATAACAGCTTGCCTGCTTGCGCTTGGGAAGGTGACCTATTAAAGATTAAAAACACACCTGCTGCTTGAAGCAGAGAACATCTTTTTTTACTTTTAAATGAAAATTCATCCATTAAAAGCAGTTTAACTATTAAAAGTGTATATAAGGTATTACATAGGAGAAATAGGATTGAGATAAAAAGAACAGCTCAGATGTCATACTTTCTTCATGTCTGAATAAAAGAAAGTTTGATATTTGTATGCTTCTGCTATACTTTCTTCTTATATAAGCCACCTTTATCCTATTTTTGCATTTCAGGATCACACACTTATTTATTTGCTGCATGTGTACAGACAAAGCACTGGTATTGTAACATTCATTCAATCCTCAATCAAAACAAAGTAATCCCTTGTCCTATGTCATCTCCCTTCCTACAGAAACATCATGAATCCTCATGCAGGGAAAAATGCATTGTATTCTTTAAAGTCACAACACTCTTTTTTTATTTAAGCGGTTTTCCTCACTCACTCATATACATTAGGCCAGGCTGTGACAAGGTGGAACTCCAGGTAACTTCAAAATTAAAAGATATTAACCCAGTGAGTCCAGGGAGCAATATAAACTATTGCAGAAAAGTAAAGAAGTGTTAATATTTACATCTCACACTCAGGCCTCCCATCTCCATGATTAAAACTCTTTTAGAATTTCAATAAAATAAGTTTATGAAGCATTCCAATAGAACTTAAAATTTAATCGATTTATTCTTTTTTAAGAAAAAGTGTGGAACTCTTTTAAAAAATTTTTTTTAAACCTAAGAACAGAGAGCAGCACGGCTTGTACCTTTTCTCTCTCTCTTTTTTTTTTTTTTTTTTTTTGCCTTTTGTCATTTTAGGGCCGCACCTGCGGCATGTGGAGGTTCCCAGGCTAGGGGTCTAATCGGAGCTGTAGCCGCCGGCCTACGCCAGAGCCACAGCAACGCAGGATCGGAGCCGCGTCTGCGACCTACACCACAGCTCACGGCAACGCCAGATCGTTAACCCACTGAGCAAGGCCAGGGATCGAACCCGCAACCTCATGGTTCCTAGTCGGATTCGTTAACCGCTGCGCCACGACGGGAACTCCCACCTTTTCTCTTATATAAGGAATATATAGTTGAGGATGAATTTTGTTTGCAATCCAGTAATAATAATTGTCACATAATTGTCGCATTATCACATTACAAGGGATGCTATATAAAAAGAGTAAGAGAGAAACTTTTACAGAGCCACAATGATGGGTCAAAAATTAATAAAAGTTTCTGTTAGGATGTGACTCTGAGCTTCCTGATTATCAGCTGCTCTCACCATGTAGCAGATGAATTTCGATGTAGAGACGAATATGTCCATCTTTGAATGTATATATATCAAATCAGTCTCTTGTGTGGATACTTTTCATAAAGTTGAAACATGTTATATTGTAAAGCATTAATTTTCTCCCATGACATTCACAGTACTATCACATAGGACATATGTGACAGGGAGATATGGATTACATCTCTAACAGCCCCTAATAATTTCATCATGGTCTCTTTGAACTCTGCAGCTTTTTCCTGATCTGAATTAATCACTTCTCCCCTTCATTGGCTATTATCTCCTTAGTTTTATGCTTCTGGTTTTCCAGTTTCTATTTGAAATGTCTTCATCAAAAGCAGCTGCATATAGAAACATGGTTCATTTCTGCTTTCATTTGTTTTCCCCTGATTTGTGTGATACGCATTGATCAAGGTTTTTAACTCCTGTATGTAGCAACACATAAAGTCCAGAAAGGCCAACCTAATCTAATTAAGGTTTTCTGACTATAATAAGGTAATTCTTCATGTCAGTTGAACCCTGGGATGAGGTGACTCATTTCAGAGGATATCTTAGTTTGCTCAAATGTATAGTTATAATGAGGTTGAGCTGAGGACAAGAAATGTAACTACTTGTGATCAAGAAATGATCACTTTTCCTGGTGAATAAAAAATATATATTGTTGAAGGTTCTTCTATTAGTATACATAGGGCTTGTGATAGAAAAGCCTTTAAGTCATCTAAATCAAATGACAAAATAAAGCAGGTTATAGAATATTAGAACTAGAGACAACAAAGGAACAAGCAGTCACTAGAGCTCTCCTTCCAAGGGGAGCGATTGCTTGGCAGATAAATGCAAATGTTTTTGTAGGTCTACAATAAGTTTGTATGTGCACAGGCGTCTTAGGGTATGTTTGTAAAATTACATTACAGCACTTTAAAATACCAACAAGAACTGAAGTGGACAACATTATTATTGTCTTTAATCTACATGATAACCCTGCCCAGATCATGCCTCTTACCTCAAAAACGCAATATGCCCAAAACATTTTTATCATCTCACCTAAATGCCAAAAAACTTCATTTTTCCTCAGTGAATGGAATCGTTATCCATCCAGCTACCCAAGGCAGAAACCTGGGAATTACCTGGAGTCTTCTCTTTCCTTTGGTTACATATCTAAGCAACCACCAAATTCTTTCCTTCTAAATCTCAGTTTGTATACTTTCCATTTCCTTGGCTGGCTGCAGTCATAGTTCAGGTGTTAATCATATCTTACATCTTGATTACTGCTCCTTCTCAACCCTGAAGGGTCTGCGCTTGCATCTCTCTAGTTCATTCTCCATATGAAGCCAGATCCGTCGCTGCCACGTGTAAAGCTCTTCAATGGCTTCCCACTGCCATCGAGATAAAATCAAACTCCTTAAAATGGTTTGCAAGATCCTTTGAGATCTGGTTTCTGCAGCCTCTCCAGAATCACGTCTCAGTATGGCTCCACATACACCAATAATTTCCCCTTTCTTTTTTTTAGTCAAAAAATTTTTTATTGTAGTTGATTTATAATGTTCTGTCAATTTTTGCTATACAGCAAAGTGACTCAGTTATGCATATATGTATACATTCTTTTTCTCATAGTATTTTCCATCATGTTCTATCACAAGTGATTAGATAAGTTCCCTGGGCTATACAGTAGGACCTCATTGCTTTTCCATCCCAAATGCAACATGCAAATGCAGGTACTAACCCGAACTCTCAATCCATCCCACTCTCTGCCCTTTGGCAATCACAAGTCTGTTCTCTATGTCCATGAGTTTGTATCTGTTCTGTAGATAGGAATTCTCAGGCTAAGTGAATTAAGTCAGAAAGAGAAAGACAAATACCATACGATATCACTTACATGTGGAATCTGAAAAATGCCCCCCCTTTACATCATCGATCCACCACTACTGCCCCCTATTCCACCCAATTTGCTATTACTGTCCTCTTGTTTGGTCTCCTTGTTGTACTATGAACATTCCAGTGACTTTCACCTCAGAGACTTTTTATTTGGTACGCTTTCTGTCTAAAATATTCTTTCATTTTGGAGAGTCACAGGGCCTGTTGTCGTCATGGCTTTCAGCGGAAGCTTTTGACCTCCCTACTTGAAATTGTAAGATATGCCTCCCAACTCCAGCACCCCAATCCCTTTTTCCTCTGCCTTGCTTTTCTCCCCTGCACTTTTCACCATTGGTTATACTCTACATTTTATTTATTTATTTATTTTATGTTTATCTTGCTCATAAGAATACAGGTTGCGTGAAGGCAGAAAGTTTGTTCTGTTCTGTTCTCTGAGATATCTCTGGAGTTCTGAATGTATCTGGAAGGTAGGTAGAAATTAGAATTCTATATGTATCCTCCCATGCCCTTTCAGGAGGCCAACACCCTGATATGTATTATGGTCTTAACTCTTTTGTTTGTATGACCTTGGGAAAAACTATTTCATCTCTCTATGCCTTAGTACTCCTAAGTATATAGCAAGGGTTAATGAGATAATATATGAAGCATGCTTAGAACAGTGCTTGGGCTTCTGGTAAAAGTGTTCAGTCAATGTCAGCCGTTGTTATAACTATTATTACTGATTCATCTGTGACCTCCTTGAGAACAGGGGATGTGGCTTATTCACCTTTTTACGCCCTGGTGAGTTAAACACAGTATTCTGCATATAGCCCAAGTGATTTAAGTATTAAATTGAACAACTTGATATGGCATGGGGCCCTGCCCAATCAGAACAACGCTGATGCTGGCCTTCACACCAAAGTCCTAAAGCCTCTCAGCTGTGCCTTTTACTTTCCTTTTATTTGCTAGATCATAAGAAGATCTAGTGGTTATTGGAAATCAGTCTGGGGCTTCCAGAGCATGGACGGTGAGGTATGGCACTCATGGCAATGTTATTTCCCACCTGGTATAGAAATATTTCAATAACTGGTATGCTTGTTCTGCTGCATACGCTGCATATAGCTGATGGCACTGCGTATAGTAGACATTCAAGTGACTAATTCTACACATAAAAAACAAATAAGTTAAATTTCACGTCAGTAGCACTGCTATGTTACCAAAATCATGTCAAATACAGGGCTTCTAAATAGTAAAGGAATCTTGTGTAAATTTAAAAGAAGAATCATGGACTCTTTATAACCTTATACCCAACCATATTCTCCTTTTCACCATTACCCCTATTGCCAAATAATGCCTATGGAAGATACTTATATGCAGGCAGCAGTGATAGTAGATTGAAAAAGACCTATTCATATTTAAAGAAATCTTGATTTAGACTTTAAAAATCAATAATGTTAGTGGAGGCAGGGGGAGGAAGGGGAGAGAGAACAAAAAAGAGGAAGAGATAGAAAAGTGAGCACAATAATAATTAAAATGGTCTTACTAGTTATCAATTTAATGAGTTTTTTGTTTGTTTGTTTTGCTTTGCCTTTTTAGGGCTGAACCCACAGCGTATGGAAGTTCCCAGGCTAGGGGTCTAATTGGAGCTCTAGCTGCTGGCCTACGCCACAGCCACAGCAACGCTGGACCTGAACCATGTCTGTGACCTACACCACAGCTCACAGCAACGTCGGATCCTTAACCCACTGAGTTAGGCCAGGGATAGAACCTGCATCCTCATGGATGCTAGTTGGATTTGTTGCCGCTGAACCACAATGGGAACTCCAACTCAGTGAGTTTTATAATCACTTTTGAGGCCCTTGCATGATTGCAACAAACATGATTCTGAATTAACTTTGGAATCTAACTCCTGCGTTAATTTTTCATCTATACTTGGTCACTGATCTCAATGAATTTTTGGGTAAACTGGTCCAGTTGCCAGGAAGCCTTTTTCTAGTCATGTGCCTTAATAGAATAGGAAACAATAATAATAAAATACTGTGTTATACTTCCTCAGCTGTGTAAACTACTAAATAAGTATTTTATCTTAAGAGTAAGGATATATTTATAATTGTCATACTATTCAGAATAAGAGGAAATTATTACTCTTAAAATTCCACAATCAGTACTTCTCAAAGTTAACTCTCTTTTCTGCTTTTTTAAAATACTGCCTTTAGTCAATAAATACATCCTTACTGACAACTAAAGCTATAGTGATGAATGTGATGCTATCTTTATTGACTGGCAGGGAGATATCAGAAACTTCCTGGAAAATTTTTACTATCGATAGCCTATGTTGACAGCTATTCCTCTTTAAATCGGCAATATACACAGGTTATTCTATTTCTTGAATCATCATTCCTATGAATTCTCTTTCTTTTTTCTGCCATATTATCAAGTTTTGATTATGTTAATGACAACAGCTTCCTGTGAGTTTTCTAACACAATCCAAGTACATAAAAGTTAAAGAAAAGGTTCTTAAAATTATACATGGTACTACTGAGGCATCGTGTACAGTTTATGTGAAAGCTACCCAGGCTTAATGGGCTAAAGAATATAATTTAAACTTCCTTTTGTGGGTCCTTCAGAGCCCTTAAGTCTGCCAGGGATAATATAACTTACTTTGCAATTTCTTCATTTTTTACTACTAATTTTAGCCAAAACTGGCTCACATTCTCCTTAAAGTATTAAGTATACACTCTTAAAATGGATTCGGCTGAACCATGGAATATGCTTTCAGGTGCATGTATCCTGGGACTACCACCCTCCCTAAGCCCATGTCTCTTTTGCTCTGATTACCCTCCTGGACCCAGCACTGTTTTTTGGACCCAATTTGTTAAATATTTGTAACATTAAGCCTACTAACCTATTCTTCACTTCTGTGGGATTAGAAAATTTGCTTCTGTTTAATTCTTAGAGGTCAGGACTCTCAAAAACGGGGTCGATGGGTCGGCTTCCAAGGATTCATGAATCCCTGAAATGTGTGCAAAAATCCTATATGTAAATAAACTGTCTTTCAGGGGAAAAAGCTCTATAGCTTGCATCCATTCTCCACAGAACCCCCAACACGGAAAGGTGAAGATTGCGGTCTTTTTCCCACCCTCACTTAAATCACAGAATGCAACTGTGGCTTACTACTCATACCTTATTTTTACTTTGAGATGTTTCATTTATTTTTAGCAAATAGGTTGCAAGTGTAGCTTGTCAGTTTAATTGAAAGGGTACATTATTTTCGTGGTACTGACAGTTTTTATTCACTGGAACTGCAGATTTTGGTAATTTGGGTAATTTTCTTGTATGAATCACAAACATGGAGGAAGCTGAAGAGCTTTTGGAGAGGGTCATCAGCTAGCTTCACTTCACATGATAAAATTACTACCTCCCAAATAGGAGAAACCCCAAATTTCCTTAGAAGTCCTTTGGCCCTTATTCTTAGCTTCGTGCTGCTTCCTAAACTTTTTCATCCCAAATCCTAACACTTAATCTAATATTATCTTTCTTTTTTTTTTTTACTTAATGAATTTTGTTACATTTATATGTATACGACAGAACAATTAGGAAAAGTGAATTGCTCTATTGGAACAAATTTTGTAATTTCAGAAAGTGAAATCCACAAAAATATAATGGTCAATGAGCTCTTAGCAATTAAGAATTTAGGACCATATGAGGACTCGCTTACAAAGAACAAAATGACTTAAAATGGCCTTTGTACACCTCAGTGGAACTTGATGCCACTCACAAATAAGAATAAGCTAATTTTTTTTTTTTTTTTTTGCTTTTTCAGGTCTGCACCTGCGGCCTATGGAAGTTCCCGGGCTAGGGGTCAAATCAGAGCTGAAGGTGTCAACCTACACCACAGCCACAGCAATGTGGGATTCAAGCCGTATCTGCGACCTACACCACAGCTCACGCCGGATCCCCAACCCACTGAGCTAGGCCAAGAATCAAACCTGCATCCTCATGGATACTAGTCAGATTCATTTCCACTGTGTCACAACAGGAACTCCAAAGAATAAGCTAAAATTTTTAGTTGATTAATCTCTTTTTGAAGTTTAGAAACAAGTGGGAAATCACTTTTTATATGCAATTTTCTCTTCTAAAATGCCTGTAAATGGATTTTTTTTTTTTTTTGCCTTTTTGTCATTTTAGGGCCGCACCTGCGGCATGTGGAGGTTCCCAGGCTAGGGGTCTTATCGGAGCTGTAGCCACTGGCCTACGCCGCGGCCACAGCAACGCAGGATCCGAGCCGCGTCTGCGACCTACACCACAGCTCACGGCAACGCCGGATCGTTAACCCACTGAGCAAGGGCAGGG
>PVHT021183519.1:2744116-2762607 GCA_004024745.2 Catagonus wagneri | reverse complement strand
ATTTTTTTTTTTTTTGGTCTTTTTAGGGCTGTACCTGCGGCATATGGAAGTTCCCAGACTAGGGGTCCAATCAGAGCTGTAGCTGCTGGCCTACACCACAGCCGCAGCAACACGGGATCGGAGCCACATATGTGACCTATGCCACAACTTGTGGCAACATCAGATTCTTAACCCACTGAGCAAGGCCAGGGATCAAACCTGCATCCTAATGGATCCTAGTCAGGTTCGTTACCACTGAGCCACAAGGTTAATTTTTTTTTTTAATATTTTTAATATTGAGCTGCCTGACTTTTTTGTATATTTTGGAGATTAATCCCTTGTGGGTCACATTATTTGCAAATATATTCTTTCATTCTGTGGGTTAACTTTTCGTTTTGTTCACGGGTGCTTTGCTGTGCAAAAACCTTTAAGTTTAATTAGGTTCCATTTGTTTATTTGTTTTTATTGTCATTACTCTAGGAGGTGGATCTGAGAAGATATTGCTATGGTTTATGTCAGAGAGTGTTCTATGTTTTCCTCTAAGACTTTTATAGTATCTGGTCTTATATTTAGGTCTTTAATCCATTTTGGGTTTACTTTTGCATATGGTGTTAGAGAGTGTTCTAATTTCATTCTTTTACAAGCAGCTGTCCAGTTTTCCCAGCACCACTTATTGAAGAGATTTTTTTCTTCATTATATATTCTAGCCTCTTTTGTCATAGATTAGTTGAACATAGATGTGTGCATTTATTTCTCGGTTTTCTATCCTGAGGGCATGCCTCTTTGTATATTTTATGGTATTAAGAAAAGTATTTTAGATGTTATTATAGGTATGAAATTTATGAATGAAACTTTAAAGATGAAATAGTGTATATTAAGGATAAAAGGGTGGTATTTGATTTGATATAACCAAGTGGAGACAAGAATGGTGAACGGAGACATAAATGAAACAAGATGGGCAGGCTTTGATTACTGAAGTGGGAGAGGGTATATTGGCCCTTTGTATTATTGTCTTTACTTTTATAAATGTTTTAAATTTTTCATAATAAAAATTTTTAAAATAAAAAACAAAATCCTGAGTATATACTATATAGTATAATAATTTGAAGAAAGAGGGTAAAAATTCAGATTATTTTCAAATTATAATTACTTACATATGCACAAATACAGACTTCATTTAAAATGCCAATTAGGCATCTAATTGCACCAATTATATATTTCTGCCCTTAAATCACATAGCTGAGTGTTTACCTATTTTGGTTCTCATTATGGTACATAAAACACCATATGTCACTAAAAGATGTACTAATAATTCACAGTATTTCCTGTTCTTTCAATACATTCCAGGTAGACCTGACAATAAATGGAAAATACTTTTGTGTGTAGGAATCAGTCACTGCTAGAACACACCATACATGTAAATGTGATATATGCAACCTAGTGTTCAGTTAAGAAATAAATTATCAGGTACTGATAATTAAAAAAATTTTTTTTAAGATTCATTTATGAACCTTTTTTCCTCAAACTAGCTTCTCAAAGCAGCAGATAGAGACTTTTCTACCATTTAACTGTGAGTTAAACCTTTTTATGTTGTATGGAGATGACTGAAAACATGAAGAAAATTTGTCTTAAGAGTTAGAATGATCTCATCAGCATTACCTCTGAATGTAATCAAAGAGGTAAATGGGAATAAAAAAATATTCTTTGACAGATGATCCTGCCACGTCATGGGAATTTGCAGCCTGTCTGCACAGAATGAATTTCCTATTGAGGTAAAATGTTCCCTTTGATGATAAAGGAACTGCTACCAAAATAACTTTTTAAAACCATGGAACTGTTATAAGAACAGTAAGAGGTGCTGCGTGACAAATCACAATTATGAGCTACTAATACTGACAAACAGTTCAGAATCGATATACTCAGGCTGCGCTTCAATGAAAGCTTCAGCATGGTCATGAAAATGGAAGGGGGTAAAATTACTACCTGGAAATAGCTGCAACAAACTACTGAAAACAAATGAAGACCTGACTTTCAGAGCAGTCTTGGGGGTGATGGGTGGGATCATATTAAGAACACGCTAAGTAATTCATTCCACTTTTATTAAATAGATGAAACTAGAACAGGCACTTTATATTCTAAAGAGTAGGCAGTTGAACTGGATGACATCTAAGGCAATGGTGCCCAGATTTTTATAACTTCTTAAATAGTATGGTTTTTTTAAAGCCTGGGGACCCCAACTTTGCTCAGTAAGAACATTATAAAAACAAGCAATAAGAGCAAAGATCTATTATCACTTGAAAAAAGACATTTCAATGATCAAAAACTGAATGTATTTAGCTTTATGACAAACTTAACCACATCTTCTTCCTCTTTTTCCTTTCACTACTGACAGGCTAAAGTGCCCCCAGAGAATGTTTGTCATAGGCTAGTACCAGTTTGTGGACTGGCTTTGGATACCATCACTCTTCAGTCTCTTCCAACATTGAAAGAAAATCATAGAATCTAAGATCTTTTAATGCTCTAAATGTTAAAGAAGGTGATCTTTAAGGTTATTTAAATGGAAAAAGATATTGGTCATTTTGAGAGGCCATTTTTCCAGCCAATCTATTTCTCTGAATGATCACATATTATCATCTAATTTCCTAACCATCTGTTTTCTTTTCAAAGCACTTAACGAAATAGGTGTTTTAAACACATAGTTTATTATGGCAATGGGGATCGCTCTGTCTAATAGTTTAGAGGCTAGTTTAAAGTCTAGATTTTGGAAAGCAGTAGATAGCTGATTTTATATGTTTTAAAAGGTAGATCCCGGAGTTCCCTTCTTGGCTCAGTGGTTAACAAATCCAACTAAGAACCATGAGGTTGCGGGTTCGATCCCTGGCCTTGCTCAGTGGGTTAAGGATCTGGCGTTGCCGTGAGCTGTGGTGTAGGTTGCAGATGCGGCTCGGATCCCGCATTGCTGTGGCTGTGGTGAAGGCCGGCAGCTACAGCTCCTGTTAGACCCCTAGCCTGGGAACCTCCATATGCCGTGGGTTGCGGCTCTACATAAAGGCAAAAAGACAAAATAAATAAATAAATAAATAAATAAAAGGTAGATCCCAACACTACTAAAACATAAAAGCATTTAACTGATGTTCCTGCAGTAGTTCATATGGAACCCTCATATGAAGTATTTAGCTGAGTGTAGCCTCAAATTCTTCAAAGGATCATGAGCTACATAGAAATCTTACTTCATTTTATATTTTTCTGATTAAAAGGAAAATTTGTCTATAGATCATTATATTCTACCAATAGAATTTGGAGCTATTAAAATATTTTAAAGATGTTCAGTGTATAAAAGTGGCTGTTTTCTGTCACTGACATCATAATTTCTTAAGAACACAAGTGTATATAAGACTCTACTCTGTACAAAAACTCGATCTCATTTTAGGGAATTGGAACAAACAAGATGTGTGATCATAGAGGAAAAAAAGCAGTATCTCAAAAGAGTTCTCTATCACTGACCAAGAGACTTCAGAAATTTCATTCCAGCTTTCTGTGTCTTAGTGGCCTCAGAATATTGAAATAAATGACCACTAAGTCTCTTTCAGTTTTGACCTTTTGATTCTTAAAAATTCCAGAGTTTTGCCTAAACAAGCACAACAAATACCTGAAGAAACTACCCTTTTTCAACAATAGACTACACATTAAAGAGTCCCATTACTTTATATAAGTGTAACTGTATTGTTGTGTAAGAAAATGTGAATATGGGTGAAGACATATTACCCAGTATGATTCCATCCACTTAAGTCACCAATAATGACTGTAAATAACCTATACCTGTTTCCAAAATAAGCCCTACTCCTCTAGAAAAAAGATCACCCACCACCAAGTAAATTCAAGGAAAGAGGCTACAGTTTGAAAAGACCGTGGCAAAAATGCTTTGAGCAAGAGCAGCAGAATTGGGCTAAGATGATAAATATGAAGAGCATAACACTCACATGTATGATAAGTATATTTATGTGCTGTAATATGATCACCGTTCTCAGCTTTGAGTTCCCGTTAAGTGAAACTCACTTTCAATTATGGCTTCTTCATCTTCAAGAGTTTTAGACTCACTAACCCACACATATTTAAGAAAGGAAGGATGTGCGGCCTAGGGGGAAAAAAAAGGAAATAAAGTAGGCACTCAGTTTGGAACTAAGGCAATCTAACACATACTGAAAAGGCAGAAAGAAATACTTGTTCCAGCTGGTTAAATAAAACGAGGCACAAATAGCGTACACATCCAGTATTCTGGGAACATGGTGAGAATTAGATAGTGGAAATTGACAACTCTGTATCATAAAGTTTACTGGAGGATGAATAATTACACTCAGAAAGAAAAAAAAAAACTACCCAATATTTAGTATGAGCATCCTCTGCAACAAAAGCAAATTGAATTTCTAAGCCTAGAGTTAAATCAAGAATGATGGAGAGCCTGAAAAGTTTTTGCTTTAATTCTTCATAATTGAACTCTTCAGAACCTTATTATAACAATTTTAATATGTACACAGGGTGCTGAAATTAATATTTTATTTTAGTGAATGAGAAAATAAGTTTAGATGAGCTTTCACAGGTCTGTTGGCAAACACAAAATCCCCCAAACATGTTTCCTCCAATATGTTGTAAGTCTTCCAACTTTGAATTCTTCTACTACGTGGGGTTTGTAGATAAGAGTTTTTGAAATTTAGAAAATTTGTTGTTTCCCTTCTAGTCACATTATGTATTATGAAAGATGGTCAAAAATAATGCAGTAGTGAAATAAGCACTTTGGCAATTCCAGCTATGGGCTCTGTAAGCAAATATTTCAGCAGATAATACAGTATTGTGTTCATGATAAACAAGAAGGTACTTTCTAACCAGGACATTTTTGAAGAGTAAAAAGAAAAATGAATTTCAAAAAAAAAACTATATATGAATCTATACTTTTCCTTGGTCTATCTAAATTGTACTTCTACTTCAAGCCTCAAATTAAGCCTCTCACCTTCTTAACAAAACCCCTAGTCTGGAGGACTTTAATTCAGCTCTTCTCTGAAATTCAATGGTAGTCACTAAGTAGTTATTTGCTGAACACTTCCTAGATGTCAAATAATTAACCCAGCCTCTCCTCCAGAAAGGGGAGACAGGTAAGCAATTTGACAACTATACAAAGCTTTATAATTCAGTTTGAGTATATTATGTGTTGGTGTTATTTTCCCAACTAGATTAATTTTCTGAAGAACAAAGATAAGGTCTTGTATGTCTTCCTTTTGTATTGTTCTTAATGCCAAACTCAGTAAATTCATTAAAATGAATCTAGCCAGCATTTCAAAAAGTCATTCTGAATAAAATTACTTTGAATTTAAAAAAATGTAAAGGGAACTTGTGGGAAGAAAATTTCAATAATTAATGAAGGTAATTTGACTATATGCATATATTACTCTATATAAAGTAGTTACAATTCTAGGAATTTATCAAGTAAGGACCTCTTGCTCCAGATGACTCAGTAGAGCTGCCAGATGACTGTGGTTGCATGAATAATCCTTAGTAAGGCCAGAAGTAAAATCACCCAGCTGAGCATAATGTATATGGCTGACCCTCAGAACCATAAACAAACGAAATGTTTGTTGTTGTTAATCCACTAAGTTTTGGGATATTTTGTTATGCAGCAAGATAAAGCTGATCTTATTACACTAATGAATACATTATTCTTTCTGATAAATTTAAAAATTTAAAACTAAAATAGTTTTAAAAATATGGGTTGGGCCCATGGGCACATAAGCAAATAAAATATTACAGAATCTAAGTGGTGGGCATGTGTATGTTTTACTGTTAAATTAGTTTTCTAGTTTTCTAGTTTGTTTTCTTGAAAAAAAACCTGGAAAACAGGTTGGGTCATATTGTGCAATCACACTATGGAATATTAGGTGATCATTAAAAGTAACGGGGTGGAATAATGTTTATTATCAAAATTGACTGGTTAGGAGCTCCCACTGTGGCACAATGGGTTAAAAATCCAGCTACAGCAGCTTGGGTCACTGTGGAAGCTGTCGATTCAATCCCTGGCCCAGTGCAATGGATTAAAGGATGCAGTGTTACTTCAGCTGCAGCATAGGTTGAATCTGCAGCTCAGATTTAATCCCTGGCCCAGGAACTTCCATATGCCATGGATGTGGTCATTAAGAAAAAACTGACTGATTAGTATTTAAAAAGCTATGTACAAAATAGTATGTACACCCTATGTTCACTGCAGCACTATTTACAATAGCCAAGATATGGAAGCAACCTAAATGTCCATAAACAGAGGATGGGATAAAGATGTGGTACATATATATAATGGAATACTATTCAGCCATTAAAAAGGGATGAAATCATGCCATTTGCAGCAACATGGATGCGCCTAGAAAGTATCATACTAAGTGAAGTAAGTCAAACAGAGCAAGACAAGTCTCATATGAGATCACTAATATGTGGAATCTAATAGAAATGATATGGTAGAACTTATAAAAAAGAAACAGACCCAAAGATGTGGAAACAAAAATTATGTTTACCAAAGAGGAAACATGAGGGAAGGATAAATTAGGGGGGTAGGACTGACATATACACACCACTATATATAAAGTAGATAGGTAACAAGGACCTGCTGTATAGCACGGGGAAATTTACTTAATACTGTGTAATAACCTATGTGGGAAAAGAATCTGAAAAGGAACGGATTTAAGTATACATATAACTGATCTACTTTGCTGTACACCTGAAACTAACAGAACTCCATAAGTCAGCTGTATTCCAATAAAATTTTTTAAAAAGGACAAAGAAAAAATAGCATGTGTAGTATACCATTTTTGTAAAATAAAAATTAAATAGTATAGTTACAGAGAAAAGAATCAAAGGACATATACTAAGTTATTACCTCTGGACACAGGTAATGATTTTCTTTCCTTTTACCTTCAAGTGTTTTTCAAACTATCCTACTGAATTAGGAAAAATTTTAAAGTAATTAATAAAATGAGGAAAATGTTTAACAGTGAGTTTAAATCCTCTAGTTTTGAAAGGAATGTTTTTTAAAACAAAGCTGTTCAATGTTTAATAACAAGAGAAGGTAAAATAAGCAGAATGGAGTTTAGAGAATAGCAGGATAGAGTTTGTTCAGAGAGGTGAAAGTGTTTGATAATGAAAGTAACTATGTTATGACAGAGACCATAACTTTGCTCTTTCTGAAAAATATGGTCTTGTCAAGAAAGGAAACTGTGTAAGTGACCTCTTGAGATTTCTGCCAGTTTCTGACCTATAAAAAAGTAATATAGCTAATATTTATGTTCTGCCAAAGAGTGTCAAAATATAGCCCCATGTTATAATTATCATGGAGATGGATATTGCCTCCTTGAATTTAGGCTATGGCAGAAATCTGGTAAATGGAAGAAGAAAAGAGAGTGGCAACAAAGGAGGCTGAGGGACTCTAAATAAAGAGTCAGCTGAGTCATTAGCCAAACCTTACACAAGTTCCCAAGTCTCCTTAACGTTAGGGTAGTTTCAATCTCCATCTAACAGGAAACAAAGAGTAATGATTTCCCGGAAATCGGCATAATGCTCTATAACAAAATTTTAAAAATTAATTTTGATACCAAAAAACTATGGGAATGACAGATCAGTTTCATCTTGCAAACTGGGAAGGGTTTGTGAGTGCATGTGCATGTCTGTATGTGAGGAAAACGTGCCCAAGTTGAAGTATCTAAAGGCAAAAGTGCAAAACATTAGAGAAGAGCTGGTTTACTATCAAAAATCTGGTCCGGTGATGGTGGTGGTGTGTAATGGGATGAAGAAACTGGACAGGGTATTTTGACAGAGTTTTAAACTCTGAATCTGAAAAAAGGATCAATACCTTTTTAAATTTCAATTCAATGGTAAATGTAAATTTCAGAATATGTCAATAAGTAACAGCCTTTCTAACAAAATTCTTCGACCAACAGGAATCTTTTGTGAAGTAAAACCAAGGTTAAAATGAGAACCCTGGACACTTTCCACAATTCTTATTTACAAATCACCAAACAAAGGTGATTAAAAAAACATTATTTATTCAAAGTCCATAAAGTACCAAATTGCTTTTGAAGGAAAATGTACAAATTTCCCATTCTGGAATGAATCTCTTCCTAGCTTCTTAAAGCGAGCTATAAGAGAAATAAACAAGTTGTTTCATTGACCTTGCTGTGCTATCAACTCCACCACGAATATAAACTCTTTCTCAGGAATAACTTACGAGTACAGTCAACCCAACCTAAGCTTGGTTATTATACTAGACACCTGAAAACCCAGCCTGAAAAATAAGACCAAAACTGTGTGTGGATTCTAAGCCCTAGATTCCCATTTCTGAGATTTTTAATGAATGTATTTGAGATTATTTTTTTTAATCTATAGCTTCTTTTATTAAAAACATTTACATAGATTGATCTTTAAATTTTAAGAAATGATTCTGACAAATTACTTTTCATTTCCACAGAAGATAATGGCCCTGTTAAACGAAATAATAATAGGGCATGGAATAAATGGGCTCTAAAAGAATATGATATTGATGTATCTACATTTTCCAGCTCATTCATTGAAAGGATTAGCTGTAACTAGTGCAGTAGCTATAAAATGTTGAGAGGGATGAGTTCCGGAGAACTGCCAGATGGTCAGCAAAAATATCTTACAATAGTGTAATTGGAGCCCTTCACACAAGGACAGATATATCTAGTTTTGAAAGCTGCCAGGTATTATGAAGTGTTACTTTCAACTGTAAATAAACTATGAGTTACTGTCACATTAAGAAATTGAGAACAACAGAAATTTCTAACGAAGTCACAAAACTTCCTAGAGCTAGATATTCTCACGAGTTTTAAGTGTTTTTCCACTTAGATGTTAAAGCTAACTATTTAGTAAACAATGATCACGAACTCACATGTGTCAGGATCCACAGAAAATAAAGGATTTTTCTACATTGCTAACAGATTTATAGTTGGTCAGAAAAGGCATGCTAAATAGATGAACCCTACCTAGACAAAATGCATACATTTTTCTTATTTAATTATGGCTTTTTATCAACATGTACAATTAGTCAATCTAATCATGCAAAGCCAGTTAGTGACTTGTGATTATGAGGTTTGGCATGTGTACTGAACACCTGTGACAGGATGTAACTCTTGTGAACTTCATATGTTGATAATATAACTTTATCTGTTCCTTCTCTTTGTTTTCTTACATCTTATCACCATCTAGCATCAAAAGCCTTTAACAAGTAAGTTTCCAAGACAAGACCCAAGGGACTTCTGATTTTAAGTGTCCCACGCTTGCTGCCGTTAGGTTCTTCTGAGCTGAGATTTCATTATGGCATGTAATTCTCTCTTTTATATCATTATATTTCTATTTTGTGCTAACATTCTAATGGTTTCAGGGATTAAAAATGCTGTATGATTAAGTCATACTTGTCAGGCTGTTCATTAGTGGTTCATTGAAGAGGACAATGCTAATTCCAGCAGGAAGTAATGGAATATAAAAAAAAATTCTATCAAAATGTTGAAAAAAGCTCTTCAACCAATTCCAGAAGGAAACTGGACCTTCATTTTTCTCCCATATTCTTTCATAATTTATTCGTGTGTAACTTGGTTTTTTGATTCAAAATTAAGTTTTTAGGAGTTCCTGTTGTGGCTCAGCGGTAGTATCCATTAGGACATGGGTTCGATCCCTGGCCACACTCAGTGGGTTAAGGATCCAGCAGACAAGGCTGGGATCTAGCATTGCTGTGGCTGTGGTGTACGCCAGCAGCTACAGCTCCAATTTGACCCCTAGCCTGGGAACTTCCATATGCCATTAGGTGCGGCCCTAAAAAAGACAAAAAAAAAAAGGGGAAGAAATCCAGAATTAAGTTTTCATTAAAAATGAACGTAGGCGGGGGTTCTTAGGATTCATGGAAAGAATCTCAGGAGATCCATGATCTTAGAAGGAAAAAACAGATAAATGTTTTTACTAAACTAACTAAAATTTAGCATTTCCTTCAATTACAAAGTAGGTTATAAATAATATCATGTAACAATATAGTTGTTGCAGTTATTTCAAAATGCCATTTAGTAGCTTATTCTTAATGAAAAATTACAATAGTTATTACATCTGTAATTAGATCTTGTATTTTACTATACTAATAAGGAAGCATATATATTAATTACTATGTCACAATTGTGTTTTAAACATATTTTGATAGCTGTGTTTCAATGTAATTGATCTTCTTTATATTTCCATAATTTTATTAATTCATTTGAAACATTATTTTGAGAAAGGATCCATAAGCATCACCAGATACCAAAGAGGCTTAATGGCATAAAAAAGGGTTAAGATTCTCTGAGCTAGAGGGATTATATATAATATATATATTATATAATACATATATATATATTTACACATCACATATAGAAATATTATGTTTCTGTTTCCTACTGGAACATAAATTAGGATTAACAAAGAGCCCAGAATGTGACAGCATTCCTATATAAGGTGATAATATCACTGGCTGGTAAATATTATTGATTACAGATTCATCAAAAACATAATGAACGTTACATTTTTTAATGACTTGGTCAACCAAAATAGAGGTATGTAAGTAGTTAATGGAAAGCTATTATTCACAAATTAGTACCACCTTCCTAGGATTGGAATTTAGTTACAAAGATAGTTAAATAGTCTGTGTGAAAGCTGGACCTTTGTGAAAACAGTCACACTGTAGTTCATCAAATATGTTACAGATCAACAATCAACATGCCCTTAGGGAGTTTCCACTACCGACACCCCCAGATAGAGAGCTCTTCTCCAGAAGACAAAACAACTAATTTGAATCTATTGCATAACAAACAACCTCTAAGGTGACTTTTATCAGGAGACATTTCACAATTATTGATAAGGATTTTATTCATTCCAAACTTTGATAGTGAAGGTCTAATCAGTAACATGGGACAACTCAATTTCCTTATATAAAATTTAACTTTCTCTAAAAAGTTACTATCATGGCAGCTTGAAGCAAATGTTCAATTTTCTATTGCTTATGAAATAAAAAGGAATCTACAGGTTGATTCTAATTACCAACTAAACTTTACACTTTTTACAATTCTCACAGTTCTGTAAGAATGACCTCATGCCAGACTTTTCTGCATGGATTTTCGGGGGGAGACAGTTTCACATTTCAGTGATACAGCTCCATGATGATGTAAGTACAGCTGAAAGATGAAAGTCATTGGCTAATCAAGACCCATTGCTTCTTGAGAACTGCCACTTCGCTGGCTGCTTGATGATTAGAATGGCCTTTAAGAGATCATATTTTATCAAATTAGTGGTTCCAAAATGTGGATATGCCACAGAATCAGATGAGGAACGTGTTACAAAAAGATTTCTGAATTTACCCATAGAAAGAGACTCAGTGGGCCCACCGGTAAATTCTACCAAATGACTTCCCTGGTAAATTCTACCAAACTTTGAAGGAAAAGCTAATACCAATTCTTCTCAGATTCTTTTAGAAAACTGAAAAGGAAAAATGTCCTCATTATATGAGGACATTACTCTGATACAAAAATTAATGACGTTATTATAAAACTACAGACAAATATCCCTCACAAATATATATACCCTTTTATCACTTCTGTTCAACTCTATATGAGACGTTCTGCACTCCCAGCGCAGTAGGGGAAGAAAAAGAAAAAAAGGTACCTAGATGGGAAAAGAATAAGTAAAATTGTCACTAAAAGCACACAACGTGATTATCTACATACAAAATTGTACCCCCCAAAAAACCACTAGAATTAGTAAGTTTAGTAAGGTTGCAAGATACAAGATCAACAAAGTATTTCTACATACTATCGACTATTAGAAACTAAAATTTGAAAATAAAATTTATAATAGAATTGAAAAATTTTAAATTCTTAGGGATTACTCTAACAAAAGATGTCTAAGACTAGTGTATTGAAAATCACAAAATATTGCTGGAAGAAACCTAAAGTTTAAACTGATAGAGAGATATACCATGTCCATGGATTAGAAGACTTAATACTGTTGACATGTCTATTTCCCCCAAACAGATCTAACGACTCAATGCAACCTCAATCAAAGTCCTGGCAGTCAATAGAAATTGACGAGCTGATTCTAAAATTCATACAGAAATGCAAAAGACTTGGGATAACCAAAACACTGTTGAAAAAGAAGATCAAGGAGTTCCTGTCGTGGCTCAGTGGTTAACGAATCTGACTAGGAACTATGAGGTTGCGGGTTCGATCCCTGGCCTCCCTCAGTGGGTTAAGGATCTGGCGTTGCTGTGAGCTGTGGTGTAGGTTGCAGACGCAGCTCGGATCCTGTGTTGCTGTGGCTGTGGCGAAGACCGGCAGCTACAGCTCCTGTTAGACCCCTAGCCTGGGAACCTCCATATGCCACGGATGCGGCCCTAGATAAGGCAAAAAGACAAAAAAAAAAAGAGGAAGATCAAAGTTTGAAGACTAATATTACCTGATTTTAAGACTTACTATAATGATACAGTAATCAAAAAATGCGATTTCAGTATAGAGATAGACAATATTATGATTTATAACAAGAAAATTTTGGTCCTCACCCTTGTTTCTAGCTCTGACCTTCTAGAACCCTAAGTAGTGAGAGATAAAGGTGTCTTTTGTTATGTTAATGAGGAGACTCTTTGAATGCTTCTAGGTCACTAAAGGATGTGGGTTGGTTGCCAGAAGAACCTACCATGTAATTGGAGGGTGGGAACTTTGAGTCTCACTTCTTTACCTCTGGGGAGTGAGAGCAGTGAAGGTTGAGTCAATCACCAACGGCCAAGAGCTTGATCAATCATTTCTATGTAATGCAGCCTCCATAAAAACCCAAAGGATGGGTTTTGAAGATTTGGGGAGAGTGGAATTCTTGGAGGGCATGGAATCTCTGCACCCTTCCTGCACCCTTCCTACATATCTTGCCTATGCACCTCTTCCACCTGTATGTCCACTGTACCCTTTTTCATATCTTTTTAATAATAAACCAGTAATCCAGTGAGTAAATGGGTTTCCTGAGTTCTGTGAGCCAATCTAGAAAATTAATCAAACTCAAGGAAGGGGTCATGGGAACTTCTGATTTATACCCAGTTGATCAGAAGCACAGGTAATAACCTGGACCTGCAACTGGCATATGAAATGGAGGATGGTCTTATGAGACTGAGCTTTTTACCCGTGGAAACTTATGCTATCTCTGGGGAGATAAAGTTATAATTTAGTTGAATTGTAGGACACTCAGTGTATCCTGAGCATTGTTTGGTGGTGGAAGAGGAATCCTCCCTCCACATATTAGAAATTGGATCTCAGAACACCTTTTAACAAATGTACCAATGGAACCCAATAGAGAACCCAGAAATACACCCACACATACATGAACAACTGATTTTTGACACAAGTTCAATGATAATTTGGTGGAAAAGGAATAGTCTTTTCAACAAATAATACTGGAACAACAAATATCCATATATAAAATAACAACATTGACCCATACCTTATATCATATTAAAAAATTACTCAAAATGTGTCAAAGACCTAACTATGAAAATTTAAACTATAAAACTTCTATAAGAAAACATAAGACAAAACCATTTGTAACATTAGGTTAGGCAGAGTTCCTGGACATGAACAAAAAGCATGATCCATAGAAGGAAAGAAAAACGGATGAGTTGGACTTCATCAAAATTAAAAACTTCAGTGTCTCTTTGAGAGACTCTGTTAAGAAAATGAAAAGGCAAGATACAGACTGGGAGAAGATACTTGAAAATAATCTATCTGCTAAAGGGCTTGTATTCAGAATATATAAAGAACTCTCAAAACTCAATAATAATAAGAAAAATGCCCAATTTAGAAAATGGTAAAACAAACACACAAATACACAAACTGAATAAACACTTCACCAAAGAAAACACATAGATGGCAAATTAACATGTGAAAAAATGCTCAACTTCTTTGATCATTCGGGAAGTTCAAATTAAAACCACAATGTGATACTACTACACAGCTATTAGAATGTCTAAAATCAAGGGGACTCATCATTTTAAGCTTGGCAGAACTTTCCCACAATGGCTGATAGGCATGTAAAATGGAGCCACCATATTGGAAAACAATTTGGGGGTTTCTCCCAAAGTTAAACACATACCTACCATATGATCCAACAATTCTACTCCTAAGTATCTACCCTAGAGAAATGAGAGCTTATACATAAATGTTCCTAAAAGCTTTATTTGTAGTAATCAAAACCTGGAAAGAACCCAAATGTCCATCAATGGATATATGGATAAACAAACTGTGTGTGTGTGTGTGCACATGCATGCGTATGTGCATGTGTGTGTGTGTGTGTGTGTGTGTGTGCGCACATGCATGCGTATGTGCATGTGTGTGTGTGTGTGTGTGTGCGTGTACACAGGGGAACAGTACTCAGCAATAAAAAAGGAATGACCTATTCAAACACATTACAACGTGGACAAAATTCAAAATAAACATGCTGAGTGAAAGGAGCCAGGTGAAAAAAAGTACAAACTATTTGATTTTATTTACATAAAATTCTATAAAATGCCAATTAATTTCTAGTGACAGAAAGCAGATAATGGTTGCCTAGAGAGTGGTGGGAGGAAAAACTACAAAGGGGCATTAAGAAGATAACATGATGAATATGTTATCTTGAGTGTAATGATAGTATCATAAGGACATATGTAAGTCAAAACTTCAAATTATACAATTACAATATGTATAATTTTTGGTGGGTCAATTATACTTCAATAAAGCTGTTTCTTAAAAAATTCTATCCAAGCAATCCTGACACTGTCAGATTTTGGAACCACTGGACTAAACCAAAGCCTTCAGCATCTATGCCACCTTAGGCTGAAGGCTGTCTATTCTGCTTTCGAACAGCTTCCAGAAAAAAATATTTCAGAGATTCTTTAATAACATGTTTGAGTATTCAATGTTCTCAAAAGTAAAAGAGTTCTTCTTTTACCTAGCCAAACTTATGCTACATTTAAGCTCATTTGTGAAAATTAAAACAAAACAATCGCTCCATAAACTTATGGTGACATATAGCTGTTGCTCAACACATGACAATGAAATGAAATAATACCTCTATACAAGTTGTTTTTTTTTGTTTTGTTTTGTTTTTGTCTTTTTGCCTTTATCTAGAGCTGCACCTGCGGCATGTGGAGGTTCCCAGGCTAGGGGTCTAACAGGAGTTGTAGCTGCCAGTCTTTGCCACAGCCACAGCAACGTGGGATCCGAGCCGCGTCTGCAACCTTCACCAGAGCTCACGGCAACGCCGGATCCTTAACCCACTGAGCAAGGCCAGGGATCGAACCCGCAACCTCATGGTTCTTAGTCAGATTCGTTAACCACTGAGCCACAAAGGGAACTCCAATACCTCTATAAAATTTGAAGCGTGGTCTCTTTTCTCTAATCTGAACTTTAAAGAAACATCTATTCATCATCTTATATATTTAGAACGCTTTTTTCTGGACCTTCTATCTTCCCTGCAGTGTAAAATTAGAATAGTCTAAGAGTTGTGATTAAAACTGACTATTACAGAGTAATGACTCTGAGCTCCTCGTGCTTGCAAATCATATTCCTTTTTACACACCCTAAAATCATGTGTTGCTTATAAAGAACAACACAGAATTGCTCAGCAGTGCATGGACTGGGTTCCACTACTGACTCTCAAGTCCTTCTTTGTTGTATTTATGACCAAGGTGCTCCTATCTTGCATCTATCTTTGGTATCGCTCATGATCACCACAGTATGTTATTTTGAACTTGGTCCTGTTGCCCTGCATAGGGTATATAATGGTTCATTTTCATGGCTTAAGATCATTTCATTTAAACTATAACAAACTTCCAAAGTACTTGTATCAGGGCTTTCCTCAGAACAAGGTTTATTGTTGAAATTTAGCCCTTGGTAACCATTTTCAACTGTGACTTGTCAATGAAGTGGGTCCCTCCCCACAGGAATATAGTCTGGACTGGACCACATCCTTTGAGTTAGTGCTAAAATGTCATGTGACTGAATCAAAATCCCTTCAGAAGTTCAGATAAATTACATATCCTGCTTCCTAAATGTCTGTATAAACTGTCAGTCTCCTGAAGAAGGAAATTAAATCGATCTGGTACAATTTGCTCTTTGCAAAGCCAAGAGAGTGACCACTCAGTGCTTCATGCTCTCCTATGTGGTGACTAATTGATTGTTCAATGATTTCATCTAGCACAGAATCTATAAAAGTATCAAAATTAACCTGTCTGGCTTAGAGGAGGTATAATCTGCTCACCTTTTAAAAAGCTGGACACTAAAGCTGCTTTGGTTTAATCAACAAACCTTTTTACTGTTTTTGACTGTTTTTTTTTTTAATAATTTCATGTAGAAACCCAATTTCCTACTTTAGACCATAGGACCTCCAGGAAGTCCATCTTGCTTACCTTCTACTGCCTTATAGAACTGAATACTATGTTTTATGTATAGCTGACATAAATATTTGTTGACTTGAACTTTAATTCTTAAAATGATTGTTGCACTCTGTAAGTATCCCACAATGAACAGTATCAGACTAATTTTAACTTAGGGTCCCACATTAGTGCAGCATTCTATTCAACAGTTTAGAAAGCATTTAATATTACCCATAAATTATCAGCAAAACAGTGTTTCTAGAGGTAGGACTTGTCTTTACGACTGACTTTCATTTGGGGATGAAAATGAAATGATTTCACTGTGGGCTATTATTCCTATATTGTGACACAAGGTAATATCGCACAAGGTCCTCTGGCACACTTCCATAGCCTCCATATCAAAACACACCACGACTTTCATCTTAGCCTATGGGCAACAGGTTAAGGAAGAGCATCGCGATCCAAAATCTCATCAGATGAAGTTGTATTTTATAAACTATTCCAATAAACACCATAAACATCACTGAGGATACTTCAAGCAATTATCTGAGGTCAGCTTAATGAAACATTTTGTTAACTAACAATACAAATGAAAATAGCTATTTTTTCATTAAGAATTTATGTGCCAGGCATGTTGCTAAATCCTTTATCACCATCAGATCTTTCAATCTTCACAACCCTATGAGGTAAAGTAATGTCATCATCTCCATTTTACAGATAAGGAAATTGAGGCTTAAGGTGATTTAATAACAGGTAACAAGCTGGCTAATTAGCAGAGTAGGGATTTAAATTCTTGTCTGACTTACTGGAGAGCCTAAACTCTTCTTCACCATACTATTCTGCCACTCAGAGCAACTACTGTGTGCCAAGCAAGGTCCTAGGTACCAAGAGAGATGAATTAGTAATAGTCCCAGCCCTCAAGGAGAGAGAATTTGCTCATTGCAAGGGTTTTTGCTGTCACTGTGCCTCTTTCTGTAAAGTAGTATTCTTGTCTGGTCATCCCTAAGGGTTCTGTCTGGGGTTACATGAACATATATGTACTAGAGATTCCTCCCCAGCTCTTGGGAGGCTCTCTAGAAATTTCCCTATGCAAAGATATTTCCTTAGGGGTGGTCAATCTCAGCTATCCTCTCTTTAATTTCATATTCTCATTTACCTTCACTCTCACTTAACCCAAATGTCTTCCTTTTTCACATGCATATCTGAATTTCTCATTAAACAGTGCTGTCTGCATAGTCTGAAGAATTGTTGCTCAGAGGTCGGAAAATCTTAATTAAAAAAAAATACAGGAATCTCTAGGACTTCTGGCAGTGAGTTGACTCAACAATAAGAACAAGGTATGAGGAAAGTGTTAATAAGGTGTCACATATAGACCCAATATCTTTTCTCCACAAACTTCCCTTTTTCTACTGCTCTGTTGTGGCCAATGTTGACTAGTCAAAGGAAAAAAAGTTTATTTTCCTTTTCCTTATTTCTCTTTGGAATATTCTACTCCAGCTGATACTTTATGATGTAGCTGATTCCCGACATACTCAGGCCCCCCGCACCTACATTCAGGAAGACAGAAATTTGACAGACAAGAATTTGAAAATGGAGTGGATAAGCAATGTTATCCTGCTGTATAGCACAGGGAACTATATCCAGCCACTTGTGAGGGAACATGATGGAGGATAATGTGAGAAAAAGAATGTATGTGTATGACTGGGTCACTTTGCCGTGCAGCAGAAATTGACAGACCATTGTAAATCAACTATAATAGAAAAAATAAAAATCTTAAAAAAAGAAAAAATAATTTGAACAAGAACAATGGTCTATATTTTTAATTTTTACTATAAAATAAGATTTTTTTTTGTTTTGTTTTTTTTTGCCTTTTGTCATTTTATGGCCGCGGGTTTATGGCCGCACCCGCGGCATGTGGAGGTTCCCAGGCTAGGGGTCTAATCGGAGCTGTGGCCACTGGCCTGCGCCGCAGCCACAGCAACGCAGGATCCGAGCCGCGTCTGCAACCTACACCACAGCTCACGGCAACGCCGGATCCTTAACCCACTGAGCAAGG